>PVKA01010508.1:0-64169 GCA_004027165.1 Ctenomys sociabilis
TATATATGTGTTACAAAAGTTGAAAATAGAAATTAGTCGCCAAAAGTTAGCTAAAGAATCTGAATCTACATATTAATATATTTTATAGTTACATTTTAATGTATCCAACTTTCTTATTACATGAAAATGAAAAATATTTTAGAGAAAGAGTGAAGAAATACCAAAAAAGATTTACTTAATAAACTGTTCTTTACCATCAGAGTGTAAAAATAGTTATGAGGCATAAAGATCTCACTCTGCAATTTTCCTGCTTGTATAAGGAATACTAAAGTTTCTTTCATT
This sequence comes from Ctenomys sociabilis, assembly GCA_004027165.1. Classification (NCBI taxonomy): domain Eukaryota; kingdom Metazoa; phylum Chordata; class Mammalia; order Rodentia; family Ctenomyidae; genus Ctenomys; species Ctenomys sociabilis. The sequence continues at coordinate 283 of PVKA01010508.1, forward strand.
ACTAATTCATGACATTAAACTTTTATAGCTTTATCACATTTGTTATAGCTAAACTTAGAAATAAAATTGGATGATTCATTTTTCAGCTTTTTCAAGAAGGATAAATAATAATTCTAAATCTTAATTTTTATTGTTAAACCATATAATTTTGAATATGGTAATTCACAAATATACAAATTATGAACATAAATATTTAATAAAAATATTTAAATTTATTAAGAGACTACAATGAGTTTGAAGTTTTCATTTTACACACAAGAAATGATTCCCACAAAAAGTGCAGGAGTTTATGTAGATTTGGAATGAATAGATATCAACACCTGTATAAATTTAATGAATTTGATTCTTGTCAATATTTATAATCTACATTATTCAAATATGTCATTTCTACATAAAAATAATTTAAACATCCCATCCTTTAATTAACTTAATGTGTTCCCTTAAAATAATGCCAAGAGCTGGAGATACAGCTCAGTCGCTTAAGCGACTGCCTGGCAAGCACAAGGTCCTGAGTTAGATGCAAAGGAAAACACGCAAAGTGAATAAAAAAGCAAAGTGGCAGCAGAAAGCTATGTCTAATTAAATATACAAATGTAATTATGTATACAAAGAATATGTATAATTACAGAAATTTATGGACATAGCTGCTTGAGTTCAATTACATTCAGTTTCCTATACTTACAGATTAATATGAAATTACAAGCCTAATTTATAGACCAATTTAGCCTAAGTTTTCTACTGGCTTTATCTTGTGGCATGACAATGAAACATAAAAATTTTGAAGACTTTGTATATTGGCTGTTATTTATTCAGTAAAATTTAATAAAGAAATAACATTCTGAGACTGCATTTACTTCCTGTCATAATTAGGGATGCTATAATAAATTAAATAGCATGAATGATGTCCTGAACAATTATCACCTAAAATTTTTAGGCCTTTCCTACTATGATAAATAAAAACATAGGATGTATGTCTTATTGAAATGGGCAACAATGGGATTATTTAAAAATTATATATTTTGAACAGAAAGTATCTAATTACTTTCATTTCTCTCAAATTCCATATATTATAGTCAATGTAGTAAAAGTAGCTTTTAAAATTGAAATATCAGAATCTGCTTGAGTACTGAACTCAGAAAAAGTAATGTAATGATTAAAAAAGTTATACACTTACTAACCTGCATATGGTTAAATGTATAAAAAAAAGCTTGACATTATATGTGAACTCATCATCCTAAAAATGCTGGGTAATTAGAGTCATCAGAAAATATAAGACATCTGTTATCTGATAATCTCTATCTGTCCTCTCCTTACCACATAATTTGCTAACAAGATACAACTTTTCAATTGTATAATAGTGTTCAATTTTATTTAAACTTTTACAAAATATGTATTTGGGTATGTGTACAAGTGTACGCATTCCTCAATTTGTATGTAATATGTAATTTCATATATTACATGTAAAATCTTGATTATATAAATGTTTAGCCCAAACAGGCAAAAATTTAACTATTTATTAAAGATATGAAATATATTTTAAACATTTTCTATACATTATATACATATATTTATATTAATATCATTTGTTTATATGTATTTTATAAATAGCTTTTGCTGTGATTTTAAAATATATTTTAATCATAATGTTACATTTACATGATCATACAAATTGCTTAATTGATGTTCCAGAACTGCGCTGACTCTCACTATTCATACTATTGTGCCCTATAAAATTATCCTAAACTGAGTTTGAGTACGGAACCGCTACTCATAGAAATATGGGATGAGTTTTCTACCAGATACCTACTGTCTTTTACTTGTGTTTCTACTTAAAGACACCTTATTTAATAATATATATACATATGATGCTAAAATCCTTTGTTTAGACTATAACTCATGTCTGAATAAAGCTTATTTAACACAAATACTTTTAGAGACATGTCACAGTGTTCTTGCTTTGGGAATATCAGATTGTATTTCAGCAATACTCTAGGGAGCATTTTTAATAGCAAAATGTCCAATAAACTACACAAAAGCATGTTAAGTAGACTACAAAAAGATACTTGGCTGCAGTGTGATAGCAGAAACATAAAGGCAGAATACTGCCTGGAATTCAGACTTCAAAAATATGAATAAAGAAACAATAAAGAAAAACGAATAACCAGAATTCTCACACCAGAATAAACTATAGAAAGCATACTGGTGAACATTATGCTGGAGTTTCAGGAATACATGTGCATGTGCATAACATCTCATGTGGAAATAACAGCTTAACCATCTTTTAAATTATATGTATAATTAAGTACTGAGAAAAACAAAGCTTTCAACTAATTATTCTTAAGCATTTTCACAATCAGATTACCACTTTTTAAAATCTACTTTCAACTCAGTTTGTAATGATGCTGCGATATTATCCCTTAGCCTATCAAGACCACCATATCATCCCCCAGGCTATCCAACGCACTGAAGATTCACATTTCTTGGAAGGGTACCATGACTGTCACTGGGCATTTCTTCCAACCCAGTTATGCTATTGTAAGCTTCGGTGCTGATGCTTTTTTGATCTTACCAGATCATATCTATAGAAGATATTCAGAAAATCACAGGACTTACATTCCTTCTTCTAGTGGTTTGTTGAAATATGAAGGAACTTATACTAACCAACCAGCAGGCCCATCAAATTTGTATTTCTATTGTTCACAGCTCTACTGCCACTTTAACAGTACAGGGAGTAAGATCTCAAAGTTGTTAAATACGTGCTTCTTCAAACTAAAGAAACAGTAATTTAAGAGTGTTTTGTATGACTTTATGTGTATAAATTTAATAAAAATAAATGTACTACATAAGGTATTTTATTATTTAATTTGTCTGATAAACTCATGAATACATAAGCACATCTTCAACTTTAACAGTATACCGTTGGTTAATATTTCTTATGCTACATAACAAGCCCAGAAACATTCACATTGTTTATCATGTCTCAATATCATCAGCTATATATTAGTAAGTACTGTTCATTCTTACAATGGATAAGTAGGAAACTCCTACAACACTGTTGCCTTTGAACATTTCTAATGCCTTGAACATTTCTAAGGTTTATCCCAATAAAGTCAAAGATAATAAGGAGTCAATCATTGCATCCGAATTTTAGTATAATCAATGATTTACAATATAGTACTATTAATTGTACCTTTTGAGAGGTGCCCCTTTGAACAGGTTGTATGTGATCTTTTCAAGCCTAGTCACTTTACTCTGAGGTGTAATGTATGAAGACAATGTAAAGAAGGGAGGTAGAGCAGATTCCAGATTACCTGAAAAAAATTAGACAGCAGGTGTTACATGCATAGCTGAATTTTATACCTCACTGGAACCACTAGCTTTTAATTTATCCCACTGTTTGTGACCATCTTTCAATAGCTAGCAAAGCTGAATGCATATATACTTATATTTGTCAATCTTCTAATAAGACTAAGGTATGACCAAAATGACCAAATGTATCCATAAGAAAAAAAGTGAAAGACAAAGAATGCTTTTAAGAAAAATAACTGTTACAAATCTATTATTATGGGACAGAATTAAGTAGCATTAATTAGCTGTCATTCAATTCCCTGTACACATTTAAAAGTAATGTGATTTACAAGTCAATTAAATAAGCATCTAAAACAATGGAAATAATACAGAAGTTTACACATTTTGTTTGTTTTGGGTTTTTTTGTTGGTAGTAGGGATGGAAGTGAGAGGCTGAGAGGGTCTTGATAAGAGACTAAGTTGTCTAGGTGGGCTTGAACTAATATGGCTTGTATGCAGGGCCATCTATTTTAAAGTGCTGAGTGAAGTCAAGCACAGTGGTGCTTCCTTGTAATCCCAGCACTGCAGAGGCAGGCTGCAATAGGATGATCCCAAGACAAGGCGCTGCCATAAGCAACTTACTGATTTGGTGTGAGGTAGAAGGCAGGCAGGCAAGCAGGCAGGCAGCCTACCTAGAGATATAGCTCACTGTGAAGGCACTGATTCAATACCAGAAAGGAAGAAGGGAAGGAAGCAGGAGAGAAAGAGAAAAAACATGTGGTGGGGAAATAGAGAGGTAGAGAAGGAGGGAAAGAAGGAACAGCAAAGAGGGGAAAAAATAAAAAAGAAAAACGGAGAATGAAAAAAGAAGGAAAAGGGATGTAGGAGCCTGGGGTTATAAGGAAGGAAGAAAGTGAGGGAAGAAGGGATAAGACTGCACTGGAGGGGATTGAAGGGGAGAGAAGAGAGGATATGCTAAGGAAAGGAAAGGAAACAGAAGGAATGGGGAGGAGAAAGCAAGCCAAAGAAAGACAATAGTGCAGCCAAGTCAAAGCAAGTCTGCAGGAAAGGATAAAGAATGAGTGATCTAAATGCAAAGGGTGGTGAAAAGTTGACAGCAAAGTCTAAAGATGATTGAGGGTGCTTAAAAGTCATACAGTCTGAAAAACTGACAAGAACGCTATTTGAGTTTTAACCTGTGATAAGAATGAACAGTTCACAACAAATCAGTCTTCTGGGCCCAAGAATATCAAGAATAGGGTCACATCAGCTACTCCAAAGCTTTTTAAAGCTAGGTAATTCAAGAATGCAATTCTATCCCACCCCAGTAAGCAGGCCACACAAAGACAGAAAACTTTTATATTTCATTTCCTGGGGCACAGTGAACTGCCAAGTGCTACCAAAGCCTCAAAGGAAAGCCTGAGGCATGTCTGAAAAATTAGGCTTTGACCTTGCAGCCTGTCATTAACTATATTTCTGGATTACACACATCAGCTTAAGGACCAAGACAAAAGAGATTTTTAAAAGTCCAGATTGTACATGTTTTCCAAAATTTCTCTGACATCTCACATCATCTTAATGTGACTGGCCCATTTTTTCTAGAAAGACAAACCCATATCCTGGATTCGTTTCAGCAAATGAGTCATTAATCCAGTAATCCCTGCCTTGACAGTTCCAACTACCTTAATCTAGGCTGCAACCATTCTCTACATGTGTTAAACTATCACAGTCTAATTCAGACAAATTTATGCAGATATGTGAGGCATATGTTGGTCTTTAGTTTTAAAAATGAAAGGTAACATTTTAGAATTTGTACATGATTAAAAAGTAAAACAGTCATTAAGCAATAGGAAGGCTTTTATTTTAAATATTTTGAGGACTACATCCTGAAGTTCAAGTAGTCATAAAACTTATTATTGGCTATAAAGACCATGCTAACTTTTGCAGCTAGCAGTTAGGGTGTATGTATCTGCTAATTTTGCCTCTTAGCAGCCCCTATTCATGATAGTAAAACATGATCACACATTTTATGACAGTATCTATTACCATAGCATACATGAAAAAAATCACGTTTTAAGGATCTCTACATTTTTGGAACAATTCAATTGATTTTGATAATCTCATGAACTCAAGGAAACTGATGTATTGAGCCCCATTTCACAGATGAAGGCATAAAGGATCAGCGGTAAATACAGTGCCTTTCTTCATAGGTCAGAGACATGAAGGGAAGTGCGGTGGTTCCTCAGTGAGGATGAGTGAACCTGAGAGATGGAAACTGCAGACATGGTTAATTTCCTTCATGTCATATGAAGATTTTAACCATGATCATCTTACTGAGACTAATTAAGTGACATTTACATCAGTAAATGTCTATGGTGATTATCAACAGAATTGCTATCCCTTAACATTAATTGTATGCAATCCAGTTTGGAAAAGAGGAACAGGACAAAACTGTTATCTATTTCTTCATATTCTCTTTTTTTTCATTTCTTCAAATTCTTTATTAAAAAAAAAAAAAACTTGTATCTGAGTAGTTTATCTGCTGGCATATTTGTAGTTTTTCTCTCCCAGAGGAAGTTTAAGGGAAACTACATACATGGATCTATATTGGGAATATGGCGACAGGAGTGTGTTTCAGTTCAGGACTTTTCTCCCCATAGTTTTTAAAACTTAATAATCCTTTCCAGACACAAAAACCTTATCCAGCTTCCTATTATCCAAACCAGACACTCTAGACGCCTTGCATGGGTGAGGCACAGACAGTCTAGATCCTACCTACAGGTACCATCGGGTCTCCCTGAAGTGGCTCCTGACTTTCTAGGTATGCTTAAGAATACCTGAAGCACTGGCAGGAAACCACTCCTAATATTTTTCTCACCTCTCATATTTAGTGACATTTTCTAGCAAACCTATAATAAATAAAATTATATTTAAGTGATTTTTGGATTCAGTATTTTGTATCTAGTCTTCAAATATTTTCTAGAATTTTGAGTCTTTCTCAAACTTTTAAGATTATATAATTACCAACCCTATGGAAGAAGAGATTTAATAAAAAAAAAAAAGAAAAACCTTCATGTTTCTAGAAAGATTGTACAGCCAGAGAATCTTTTCTGATTTTTTTTTAAATTAAAGTGCTTATCTTAAAAAAAAATCAAATTTTAAAAATCTCCTTATCTCAATAAGGTTGAGAAATATGCTAGAGTCCTCTAAAATTCTCTACAAACTACAGTACTGCTGGAAGAGAACTAAGAGTACCAGAGCAAGATGAACCAAGCCAGCCGGAGGCATGCAGAGCTGCGCTGTCCTGTCACGTCTGGTCACTTGATGACAGAACCCTCTGCTCACCACCTGGCAGGTGTCCCCTGGCACACCACAGTTCTAGAATCCCCAGTATACATAGCTCCATTATGACACAGCTCTGTCTCCCAGCACTGTGTTTGCTCAGAGTCTCACGATTTCATGGATTTCACTTCACTTTCCTTGCATCATCATATTTATGACTAAATTAAATAAAATCTAAATGCCCCTTTGTAAAATGGCTGAAAATATCAGTCATCCACTCAATGGACTACATACATACAATACATGAGTTGTGAAAATTATGCAATAGCACAGTATTTATTATGCAATTTTTAGTGAAAAAATGATACTGATAGTATCTGCAAAATCACAAACATATTGTAAAAATGTAAGAAAATACAATACATTATAGTCTCAGGGTGAGGATTGTAGAAACATGTTATTTCCTTAACTATGTTAATTTAGTACATAGTTATAACATCTTAATATATAAAATACATCAATAATACACCATTTACTTATTTGCCTTGATTTTTGGTTTCTATATATGCATTGAAAAATAAGACTGGTTTTAGCTAGTCAACAATTGATTTATATATTATATATATATATATATATATGTATATATATATATACACACATATTATAACAAAATGAAATTAGAAACTATACTTTTACTTAGAAGTCTTACCTACATTTCAAAAGTATTCCAATAGGCCGGGGAGATGGCTCAGTGGATAAGCGCTTCCCTGGCAAAGGTCTGAGTTCAATCCCTAGTTCCACCAAAAAAAAAAAAAAAGAAAAAAAGTATCCCATGTAAAATGGTATCTTATACAAAGGACATCTATTCAGAACATATAAAGAATTTTTAAAAAGTCAGTCCCCCAAAATTCAAAAACCCAATCAACAAATGGGCATCTGACATGAATATATACATCTTAAATGAAGAAATGCAAATGACAAGTAAATACATGAAAAAATGTTCCATAGCGCTGGTCATTCACAAGATGCAATTTAAAATAACACTGAGATTCCATCTTACTGAAGAAAGAATGCTATCATAAGGAAATCAAACAATAACAAATGCTGAAGGAGCCATGGGGGGTGGGAGGAACCTTTATCCACTATTGGTGGGAGTGTAACATGTACAATCACTGTTGAAATCAATGTGCAGATTCATCAAAATATTGAGAACTAGAGGTCCCATTCAACCCAGCTATTCCCCTTCTGGGTATTTTTCCAAAGAACTGAAATCATTCCACAGTGATAGATGTGTACCCATGATTATAGCCGTGTAATTTATCATAGATAAATCTTGGAAACAAATCCAATGCTAATAAATGAGAAATGGATAAAAAAGATGAATTTTTATATTATATGATGGAATATTACTCAACTATAAAGATAAATTCAAAGCTTTTATAGGAAAATAGATGCAACTACAGTCCATACTTCTAAGTGAAATAAATCAGACCCACATGTATATAGACATCATACTGTCTCCCTAGTATAAGGACTTGCAAGAGTAAATAAAATCTGAAAGGCATAACAGATATTGTGAAAGGAAAAAACTGCTCAAAAGGAAAGAACAACCGGGATGAGAGAAAGGAAAAAAGAAAGAGGAAATACACACACACACACACACACACACACACACACACACATACACACGATATCTAAGCTAATTGTGCTAATTTGTTGATTTATTGAAAATAGTTAATGCTAAGCTTTTCTCACCAATTTTACATGTGTATATCTGGTAACCTGAACAACTACTTTGAAGAAAACAACTGTAGAGTTCATCTTGTCTCTTGAAATTTTGTATTATTTCTAATGTTTACAAATTATTTTTATTCTCTTTAAAATTAAAAAAATACAGTGGAAAAGAATAAAATGATGTTTTACATTTTGTTCTTAGTTATACATTTGTTGATTACTAATTGCCTATATAAAAAATGTTTTCTATTACCTGTCATGCTATAGATAAGAATCACTGAGCAAGACACTTGACACACTTCAACAAGTATTTTTTTCATAATATTATCTAATAATCACTGCTTCTGTTTTGCAAAGAAAGTGCAGTACAAGGATGCTAAGTAAATACATTGTGCAAAGTCTTGTAACTGGCTGAAGTGTGTATCTCACTCTAGAACATGGCTCTTAGAAGAATTCAGAGCTATACACTTCCCACAGTCTTCTTATGATTCTCATCATAAATGTACTTAAGTTGCTCTCCCTTTGCCTTGCTGTTTCAGCTGAGCTCAAATAGAGCTTTACTCCAGACATGCTCACGGGCCTGGCTCTCTGCCCTCCAGCATCCCAGCTCTGTGCTTCCCCAAAGACCTCATAGTTACGAAATGAAAAACAAAAACAAAATAAATAAAAAGAAACCTATATTTCATAATAGATTAATTCAGTGGCTTTAAAAAAATAGTATAAGTAGTCAATTCTGAAAGAATCCCTTTGGAGAGAAAAGTTGCAGAATTTGTAAAAACTTAATAAAGTGACCAACTCTTTCTTCTAGTACACAGATGCACCTCACAGCACAATGGCATTGCACCCCCCAACAGACCTATCATAAATAGAAAATATGGTAAGTTCAAGAACATTTACTGTGGGGCCCAGGAGATGGCTCAGTGGAATAAGTGCTTCCCTGGCAAGCACAAGGGCCTGAGTTCAATCTCTGGTTCTGCCAAAAACAAACAAACAAATAAACAAACAAACAAACAAAAAAACATTTACTGTATCTAGCCTACTGAACATTGTAACTTAATAACACTGCACAGTAGAAAGCAGGATGTTTACCTCTGTGTCAGACAGAGGCTGGCTAGGAGCCATGGCTTACTGCCACTACTCAGCATCATGAGAAAACATTCTCATCACCAAGGAAAAATTCAAAAATTAAAGTATAAAATATATTTTCTACTGAACAGATATTGACTTTTTTGCAATCGTAAGTCAAAAACTCTTTAAATCAAATTATTATATGCTAGAAATAAGTAATATAATTTTAAGTGAATTTAACCAGCAGGTTTCATACCCATCCTTAGTTTTCACTGCAGGTGAATTACAGTTTTGTAATGAGCTTTCCTATGCTGGTACCTAATAGCTGACACAAGTTAAAGGAGTTAACTTAACCAGTCTTACTGTTCCCCAGAATTCACTTCTTCATCCGCAGGTTCCAAGTCAGGACTGTTGGGAAGAAAGGCATGAAAGAGCTAAAATACTCTTTATGGTAACTTAGAAGCAGACCAAGAGAACAGTGCTAGAAAGGATAGGGCCAGAGACCAAAAGCAGACCCCGGGCCACGCCTCTATCACCCAGCAAAACATTCTCAGAAGTATGTTCCAACAATCCCCCAAAGCCAATCAAGTTAGCAATCACAACCACAGCCATAGTCAGTCACTAACTTTGGGCTTGGCCATGTTATTTTCTTTACTATTTAACCAATGGACTATATATAGATCAATTCAGTATAAGCCATGTCTCAAAGTAATCTTAAAATATATTTGAATATTTTTAACTTATTGTAGTCCATAACCTTACAATATGAGAACAGATCCCTTTAATCTGGATCCCTGAAAATAGATATATATTTGAAAGCCAGCCAAACCCAACATTGCCAATGAGATCTACAACCTGAATGTAAATATCTGTTAATGTAGGTGTGAGCCCTACAGTACTAAATGTGTTTGTCCAACAATACAATCTCAAGAGGGTCTGTCCAACAAATTTCTTAAATATGTGACACTAACTTTAAGAAGGACAGGTGAGAATGAGGAGTCTGTTAAAGGATATTAGAGATGTAGAAAATTAGGAAGTGATAAAACACTGGGGAGCATATTTCATGCGATAATCTGAAAGTCACAGAATTAAAAAATAATTTGGGCTCTGGGAAGAATCGTATGCAAACAGAAAATTGACAGCACGAGTTGATTATAACTTGCTACATTTAGTAAGTCAATATGAGAGCCTGTAAGCCTGTAGCACATATAGCCTGTTTGCAAATAAGGATAACTGGATAAAGGACACATATGAAGCAAAGAATTTGTAGGACTGAAAGTTACTTTAGTCTCCTTTATCACTGGTGAATACACTGTAAAAGTCACAAGTGGATGCCTGAAAACATGGAGAATATTAAGCTAAGAAACACCAGATTTTTTTTTTGTTGTTCAACCATCAGAATACAAAGGAACATATTTCCATTCAGTAATGATTGATCTTTTTTCTTCCCACTTCCTTCATTTAAAGTAAGCACTTCAAAGTTTCTTTGATAAATCCAAATCACCATTACTATCCTTCATGTGCTTTTTGGCTACTATTGTTCATAAAATAATAGTTATTTGAACACAAGTGCTGTGAGAAGGGATCTGCTGATGCAGATGGCCATAAAGTGACAACAGGTAGTGCACATAGCTGAGATAACCTAGACAAAGGGATCATTCATGCAGCATGGGTTGTGCAACTGGTGTGAGATTTCATCATGCTTCTCAAAATGGTGTCCAATAAAACTTATGAATTGTTTATGTAGGGAATTTTCCATTTATTATTTTTGGATCAAAGTTGACCATGGGTCATTGAAGTTGCAGAAAGTGAAACCTCAGATAAAGAGAAACTACTATATTCTTTGTTGCTGTTGCTGATCTTTACCTTTACCTGGTTTTTAAAAAAATTATCAAGACATTGCCTCACTACAAATATGAAATCCAAAGCAGGATCACCAAGCCTGGGAAAAGAACAAAAATGTAGTGTGGCCTTACCATCTTTATTTTTCTTACTTTATAGGCACTTTGTTAATAGATTTATTTAAATTGGCAAGTAAAAAGCTTATGAACTTTTAGTGTAAAACATGGTGTTTTGGTGTAAATACACCATGGAGTAATTAAATCAAACAATTGAACACATCTATTAAAATACAATTTATTTATTTATTTATTTATTTATTTATGGAGACAACTCTCAGGATCCATTCCCTTAGCATTTTTCAAATATGTAGTATATTGTTGTTATACAATTACATTAATAAAATAGATTTTTAAACTTATTCTTCCTGAGATCACATTTCACATATTTTCTTAAAATATTTTTATGGAATTAAATCGGATACCAGTATATTCTTTATTAACTTCTTTTAAAAAAAATAAGTGAAATAGAAAGAAATGATCAACTGCAGGCTCCATCTGATAAAGTCAATGATCTATAATTACGTAACAGAAGTCTGTCTCACACTGATCATATAACCATTTGTATTAAAATTAAAACTGTTTTATGGTACTGGAGATGGAACCAGAGAAGCTCTTCCACCACTCAGCTGCACCCCAGCATTTTTTTCCTTTTTTTCCCCTCTATTTAGGACAGGGTCTTCAGGGTTTCACTATGTAGATTGGACTCCTAGTGATTCTCTTCATTTCAGCCTCCCAAGTGCTGGGATTACAGGTACGCACCACCACGCCCAGTCTGAAATGCCATCTCAGTTCATCCCTGGGACAGGGCTAGCACAGCAGGCGTGGGGATGGAACCCCAGCTACTGCACTCTGCCTAAGCAAGCGCTTTAGTCTGCTGATCTATCAGGCCCAACCTTTCATTTTTTTATTTTGAGACAGGATCTTGCTAAAATGCTTGACTTATGATCTCTCCTGTTTCAGCCTTTTGAGTATCTCAAATAAGTTTTAAATGTTTTTGAGAGGTTTGTATTACAAAATGTGCCACCAATCCAGATAGGAACTTTAGAAAATGTAAAATAACCAAGTACCTAAAATGATTCCAATATTCAATAACTTGATTTATGTCATGTGCCAAAAACAGAACACTGTTTCCATACATATTTTATAGTAAGTGTTAATAAAAGTGTTGTAGCCATTTGGGCAAGTGGCAATTTACACATCTCAGTTCCATTATTTGTAAAAAGATGGCAGTATTAAGTACTCTTTGAGTTCCTTTTGACTTCCCATTTTTTGAGTCTATGGTAATTAATAGTCCTATTCTAGAAATTTTCTCAGCATGTGAAATATAATTTTTCCCTGCTCCAAGAAAATGTTACTGTCATTCAATATAAATAATCAACATACAAGTTGTATTTTAACAAGTTTCCCAGCTTCTAAAAACTATGGGCTGAATGAGTTATGTTCTTCTGGAAGCGTTATCTGAAGGAATTCTGTTACATAAGTAAATAGATCCTGTATCAGCAGTTAACACTCTAGGCTCCTAGAGGCTAAGACACAGTTCCTCAGGAGTGCTTAAGAGTTCTATTCCACTATCTAATCACAGTGCAGTTACCTAACATTATCACAGGAGATCTTCAGAGAACCTGCTATATGTTTGAATAGTTTTCATTTATCAAGATTAAATGTTCTTAAATTCTGGCTTATTAGTACAAGTTATAGCACACTATATTTACAATCCTTGTTGGAAGTTGCTGCATGTACATAAAACACCGTAGCTCCTCTTTCCATCCCTTTTCCTTCCCTCCCTCTCACCTTCATCCACCCCTAATCCCCTTCCTCTTTGTTCTGTACGTGCCTGGATTACATAATGTGTAGGTCCCTCATGAAGAGTTGGTGCACATCCATAACACATCCCAACTCCTTCTGTTGGCCCTTAACCCCCCCAAAATTCCCTTCTCCTCTGAGAACACTCCTTCAACTTCCTATTGTTTTCATGCTATTTAAAAGAAACTGGTAATTTGGCTCAATGTTGTAAACCAATCATGTGAAGATGTTTTTTAAGAATCAAATTAGTGGGCTGGGGAAATAGCTCAGTGGACTAAGCACCTGCTTAGGCAAACACAGGGACAGGGCTTTGATCCCCAGCACTCCATGTCATGCTGGCCCTGCTCTCAAGCACCCTCAGGTGCACTGCACCTGCTCCTCGAGTCTGCCATAGAGATTGGATGTGGTGGCCCATGCCTCTAATTCCTAGCACTGAGGAGGCTGAAAACAGGAGGATCACTACAATGAGACCCTATGCCAAAAAGATAAAAAAAATAGTAAGTAAATAGAAAAATTGCATCATGCCTATTATAAATTTAAAAGTTTTGAAGAACAATATTTCAACTCACAAATTATATAATCTTATTTAGTTCTCCTTGTCTGACCAATTTATGCCCTAAAAGTATGAAAAAATCCTAACTATAATGACAGACATATTAATATACTGTACAAAATATCATGTTCAATAACATTTCATCAGTCTCAATACATACTAAAAGGCACTACTCATAAACACTCTAAAGTATCATATATAAATTTTATGATAGTGACATTGGTGGAGACTATTAATTTCTATCATTTCTTAGAAAGGATCAATAAACCTGTTAAAGTAAAAAGCTGAAAGAGATCATTGCCGTCATGTTTTTGTGATATCCTCAAGATTCATCATGAAGACCTGCTCTTAAGAAGCATGGAATTTATAACTCCAACCCCTGGTTTTCAGGGTCTGATGTCACCTGCAATGTAGTTATCACCAAATATTGATAATAAAGTCAGTGCTAAGTAGAGCAAAACAAACCTAAGTTAAATATAACCTAGAAGACCACTTCTAAAAATTAATCTATTGGCTCAGTCCTGCTTGTCACTTCTGGAAGATAGCCAGAGGAAGGACCAACCCAAATATAGCAATAGAAACAAGTTCTCTTCCCCTTTTGCTTGTTCCTATTGTACTAGTCACGATTAGGAATTCCACAAAAATACATAGATACATAGAACCCACAAAGAACTGATGTCTTATTTGTGAATCAAATTGAAAATAATGAAACCCTAAGCAACCTCACCCTGGTACACTGTGCCCAGTTTTCTTCCTCCTTTTCTTCCTGCACCAGTTTGAACATAATGATAGTGTGATAACTATTATTCTCTTATTATTTGATCAAAAAATGTTTTACTTTTTCACAAAATTAAAAATATATATTGTTTTTTAACCAGGAATCAAGCTCAGGGCCTTGAGCATGGTGGGCAGGCGCTTATGTCGCCGAGCCCTTACTTGAAAAAACAACAACAACAAAAAAGCCCTCTTAAAAAAAATAAAATATAGATCTGCAGTCTGGCCTCTTCCAGATTTGGTGATAAATGGGAAAAGAAGGTATCAACAAGGCCAAGCATAACTTGATCCTAATGTAATTTTTCCACCTTTTAATGATTTTATTATTTCAGCTTATTTCCCGTCTGCTGCCCCTCTACCTTGATGTGCACATGCAGGGTCCTCTGCTCGAGAGCATCCTCCCTGTCTGCTCGGATTGTTCACTTGTATTCACTGCTGACGGGATGAACAGTGGTGTTCCTCTCCTGACACTTTCCAGAAGTCCCTCCCTGCTCCACCAGAGAGCACTCTATACTTCTGACCTTCTGCTTGCCCGCCCACAGCATTCCTTCCAAAGTAAGAGCAGCCCAACTGAAACAGGAGCACCTCACTGCCTGTCTTGGTTGCCTGCCCTCTAGAAGGGCAACATGGCATTCTGGTAGCAGGAAAAGATTTCTATGTTTGTCTCCACCTTCAATTCACCATTTCTAGGGTAGCTGTGATAGCACATGCCTGTAATCCCAACCAAGCACGGGATTGGGAGGTTGAGGCAGAAATTATATAGGCTTAAGACCAGCTACTAAATAGCAAGACCCTATCTCAAGACAAAAACACAACAAAATAAAGCTTTCCTTTCTGCTCACACATTCAGAAAAGGGCAACCGTCTTTTCTGTTTTTCTTGTGATACGCCCTTTCTTAGGATTTTTATGAGGTATCTTTTAACTTTCTGAAGAATTTAGCTCCAATAATTTTATACTTAACAATGTAGTTTTCTTTCTCTTTATAAATGTGTGTATCCCTCCCTATGCCTCCCTATGCCTCAAACTAGGAAAAAACAAGACCAGGCCAAATAGCTCAGCGGACTAAAGCACCTGCAAGGGATTTGATCCCCAGGCCTGTGGTGTTGCCCTGCCCCTCAGGGTGCACTGAGACAGCAATTGAGATGGGGCATAGTAGCACGTGCCTGTAATGCAATTATTGGGACCTGTAAACAGGTGGATCACTGAGTCCCATCTAGTAGTGAGATTCCGAACACCTTGTAGAACTTTCCCTGAAATACAAAAACAGAAAAAAAAAAGGAAAAACTATCTTCAGATTTGCTTTTCCTTTGCAGCTGGCACTACAATTATTTTATCTTTACTTCAAAACTTCACAGAGAAGCCATGTTTTCTGGGAGGCTCCTCTTTCTAACCATCTAGGATTGTAGAGATCTCCATTGTTCTTTTCTCTTGCAAAGTCTGACTGAATAATGCTTTTCTTGAAGATAATCTGTGGCTTCCTAAATTCTAAAGCACCAGGCTGACAATCACAATTTCTAACCCTAATACTTGATTCTGTACAGTCTCTGGCTGCACACTCACTGTGTCCCTCTTCCTTCTTCCAAGGCTGCTTCCCTCATGGGTTCCAAAATACTGTACATGGGCTCTCAGGCACCTTAGGTTGTTGGTCCTTTTTTTCTGTTTTCATACATGTTTATAATATTTTCTACTTCTACAGATTCTCCTACCACATTTATTTGTAGAATACTCAAATTGAACATCCCTTCCAGTAATTTTCCAAAGTGACAACTCATTTCTTGTTTCACAGACACTTTCAAATAAACAACACTTTTTAAATGGACACCTAAATTCCCCAGTCTGTTAAATGTATAACAATTCTTGGCTAAAATCCCTAAGCCTTTCTTCCTCATTCTTTTATGCCATTCTCCTTTATAACATTCAAACATTTTTCTTTACACCTCATTTTGAGCATCAAAGTTCACAGCCTTTTAACCTCACATATGGACAATTGTAATAGTCCCCTACAGGGCCCACTTTCATTTACTATCAGGATTAGTCTGGCAAAAGTGTTTCTCAAGAGTGGGTCACTCCAGAAATATCCTCAATGGTACTTCATGATCTTGAGTCCATTAAAATTTGACTACATTAAAAATCTTTGTCCATTTTTTGCCATTTCCTACATTTTACTATGTCAGCAAACACCCGTCCCACAGTATGTTAATAGGTATTATTCAGAAATGAGAAAGTAAGTTTAAGAATATTACTTTTATTGTACAATTTCTCAGTACCTTTACCATGTTATAATACATACTGAAATTTGTTTTAGGTATAAATACACAGCCTCTAGGAACAGTGCAAAAATGTCCAAGAAGTATACTTTACCTCTATGTAAGCAAGCTTCCTGCCATGCTGCATGATGAAACCATGCTTCTTCTTCTCTACAACTAAGTAGTGCTATTTAAAGTAAAATTGTAGCATCATTTTAATCATTTATGACAAAAGAAAATGTCCCTCACCTAAACTCTCAACGCTACTAGATTATACCCTATTATATTTTAGTTTTAAAATTATTTAAGTACTTCTCCTATCCTGTGTGGTCACTATCTGGAGCCATCAAAGTGAACAAATCATACACACACATGCCCTATAGTGCCTACTCCAGTAACCTCAGTTCACACATTTATTTCATGCCAAGATATAAAGAACTTCACTATTTGATTTTTATATTTCATTCCTAAATACTCAGGATGGTGAGATTTTTTGCAAATTTAATTATATAAACTGGCACAGCAGAAACAATAACCCAATATGAAGGTTTTTACACATGTAATTCCAAAATAGAAACTGGTACTAGAGCTATTCATGGTATGCAGATAATGATAAATTTGTATTTATTCAATGGATTCAGTTTAAAAGGTTAAATCTATTCCAGTAAATGTGATACAAGATTCACAAAATATAATGTAAAACTAGGCAAAGAAATTTTACTTTCACAATAAAGCAGTTTTGAAGATTACTCTAATTTTAGTTAAGATTTTTACGATTAGTCCAACCTAGATTATTTGTGGTCAGTATTAATATACACCAACAAATAGAAATAAAGCTATGTTAAAGGATTCCTTTGATCTCAGAACTCTGGATCAAACCCTTGAATCTAATCCTGCTCCTAGTTCTTTTTTCATCCATACATGCACCTCAACCTTTGTTCCTGTAGAACCAGAACTAATTCTAGAAGCTTCAGAATCCTGGTGCTTTACATACACAGCATCTTCTGTACTACGGATTTCTCCTCTGAGGGCTTTAGCAGTGGCCAAAAAGCATCAGCTGAAAAACCAACTGACTTGTTTCCAGCCCATGTGATTTCCAGAAATATTTCGTGCTGACTTTACAGAGTATGCAATGTCCTTGTAAAGGTAGAGGAAGGGTGAAGCACTCAGAAGTGGGGTTATTACTAGCAGGCTAACTCATGTTTTAGTCAGCAGTTAACCCATTTGTTCAACAAATACCATCTGAAAACCTACTCTGTGCCAACCACCATGGCTGTGATGCTGATGAAAGGCAGTTTCCATTGCATGAAGACACATCTCAGTGGAAGGAAGAGGCAATAAGAGAAGTACAAAAATAAATAAAATAAGTGGAAATTGCATTCTGTGTAAATAAACAGCGTATTATGACAAGGATTAACTGCTTGGAGGAAGAGGTAAATGAAGTCTGCAAATACACAATGGCCAAGGAAAATTAGAAATGGAGGAATTCTTATTTACTTGCTGACAGCATAAGTTGAATAACCAAATCTACTTCCCATTTTTCTCAACCTAAAACACAGCAGCAATATTCAAAATTCATCCCAAGATGAGACTATAAGTCAGATACCTCCCAAGGTTAGTTAATATATTCTGGAAAACACTATACTGGGGAAATTCCTCAAGCTCTGAGTTGCCCGCCCCAGGGCTTAAGACACTGGCAACCCAAACTTCTTTATCCTTATTTCTTCTTTTCTCTCTCTCTCTCTCTCTCTCTCTCTCTCTCTCTCTCTCTCTCTCTCTCTCCCCCCTCTCTCTCTCTAATCAAGGATTGAACTTGGGACCTTGCAATTGTAGGCCAGTCACTTAGGCTGCTGAACTATATTCCCAGTCCCTTATCCTTATTTCATTCTTTCTTAGCTATGGCTCCTGAAGACCTGCCCTGGCTTCTACTATTCTGCATTTCTTTTGTAAAAGTCTAATCCTCAGCAGTCTAGACTACCAAGTGTATTAGCATTAGCCTCCCTAACCTAACATTCATTGTTGTCTATAAAGTTAGGTAAAAAACTAGTTTACAGGTTATCATTAATCATCATTATAGAGAAACATGGGGAAATAAAACTGATAAACATGAATTAAGTTGTACCTCTTGGAGAATGCTGTCTGTGCTGGTCTTCAGTTACACATCCTGCCTCTCTGTGATGACAGTTTCGATGACTTTCTACCCTGAGTTTGCATTTTTCAAGGAAAACTTCCCATTACAAGTCTGCCTTTATGATAGAATCAAGATAGAACATTCTGTTTACTGCCTTGTTTCCAGCTTTCGTGTATATATCCATTACAGACAATTACTGAGTATCTCATTTTATGCCAAAAACTAAGAAAGATATTGAAAATATAAAATCAACTATCATATAAAGTATAGTCTTTCATCTATAAAAGAAGACAATCTAGGAGGCAACCATGAAGTAGAAAATTATACCATATGACAGTGGTCATGAAGAAAATCTACCTTAGATGATGACAGTCAAGGAGTTGTCTCAAAAGGAGTCAAAATTATTGCTTTAGCTTTCACGGAGTCCTCCAAAAACCCTTTTGTTGGGAAACACAGTCCTTAACTTTTATGTTGATAGTATTCAAATGTAGAACTTAAGAGGACTAATGAGGCTTAAATGAGGTCATGAGGGTGGTTCTTTTGTCAGGGTTTTAGGACTTCATAAAAGGAAAAGAATGCCAGTGTTCACAATGTGAAGCTTCCTGACATTTTATGGCACAGCAGGAAGAGTTTCCTCATATCCAAGTACCTTGATTTTGGATTTCTTAGTCTCCTCTATTCTAAGAAATAAATCCATGTTCTTTATAATATAACTCAATTTGAAGCACAAAGATATATCAGCAGAAAAATACACTAACATAGTTATGTTGAAAAAGGTGAGCTGAATCTTGAGATCTAAATAGGAGTAACTTATAGGCTATGTCAGTATTCAATAGGATAAGGTTAGTAACAGGAAATAATCCAATACTAAATGGTATGTCCTAGAAGGAAGAGATATCATAGTACATGAAATAAGTAGTTGGAAAGAAATGAAAGAAAAAAGGCACATAGTTCATTCACCTTAAAATTTTGGAAATTACACTCAGATTTTTAAACAAGGGACTGATTTAGCAAATTTGTGTTACAGAGAATAATTCTAGTAAGGGTAAAGAAGATGGATGCAGAATATAGCAACAAACTAGTTAAGATTCTTCTACACCAGTCTAGAAAGGCCATGACAAATAAGTAGCCTTGGGGAAAGAGAGAAGGAGGGAAGATTTGAGGGCAATTAGGGAACAAGAACTCTGTACAGATGTACAAGAACACAATAATTTAAAGTACTCCTCAAAAGTAAAAAAAAAAAGTGATTTCTTAGTTTTGTCTTTTCCAGAATTTATAAGGTCAGTTTATGGGTTCTGTGCCTAATGGCAATAACTGTTTCTCAAGTTCATTTGCCCTGCTCTACTGGATACATAGTAAAAAACATCTATTAGTTACTAAATAGATTATGAATAATAATTCACTGTTAGGTATAATTAAAAAAGAATAGTAGCTACTTGACATCAAAAATGAAGAGAGCAGTACCATGTCTAAAAATACCTAAAATTGTGCTTTTAAAAACATAAAAGTTAAGTGACTGAAACTAGGTGTGGTGATGCACACCTGTAATCCTATCACTTGGGAGGCCAAACACGGGAGGATCACTGAGTCCAGTCTGTGAAGTGAGACCCTGTAGACCCTATACTACATACATACAATAAAACAAAATAAACACTGCTTTCAAATATTATTCAAAATTTCTGTGCTTTAAAGAAAGAAATTGAACTTTTACCCAATTAATGAGATAGTACAGTGAAAATACTAAAAATGAGCTACATTGCTTTTACTAGAAGCATAATAAATCAGAAGCAAACTTTGCCACATGTTAGCCATTGAGAACATCAATCTGTGCAATGACTTCTGTCAACTTCAGCTTTGGGGCCTAATCACTTCAGAAGCAAAAGAGCAAGGAGTCATATTTTACTCAAGAGACATTTTGGCACACATACCCACATATCCATGCTGTTACCTTCATAAGTTTCATGACAATTTGCCTAACAGTCAATTGGTGGCTGAGTAATAGAAATTTTAAATTTTGAACAGACTATGCAAAGGAGAATTTAATAAATACTTATGCTGCATTGTCATTTGATCTTATGTTTATACTATCTGGGAAATAACATCCAAAATTAGCAAAGCACACAACACCCTGTGTACACCTTATTAGTGTATAACATTTCAGATAAAAACAATGAATACAGTACGTCTAAGCCCATGCTATTTTATGAAATAATATCTTTTGCAAATATTTTACATCAAAATAATCATGATTTGTTCCTTTATGATCCCTACATTCAGTTTATTATATATTCTATCTGTTCAGACTGCCACACAATTACTGTTGATTATAACAAAGGCTGCAAATGATCTTTCTTTTACTTACACCTTTAAGTAGTTATTTCTGTATTTACTCTCAGGCGTGACCTGCTGCTTGCATTAGTTTGTTCAAACTGTCATAACAAATGACCACTAACTGGATGCCCTAAACAATGAAATTTCATTTCCTTACTGTTTTTTAAAGGCTAGAAGTACAGACACTGATGTGAGCACTGCTCGATGCTGGTGAGGGCACACTTCCTTATGCTCCCTTGGCCTGCCTTGTTCCAAGGACAGAATGAGAATGTTGAAGCCCTCTGTTCTCTCTCCTTATAAGGGCACTAATTTCATCAGTTCAAGGTTTGCTTAAAGCCCTAAATACCTCCAACAGACATTATCTATCAAATCTTGGAAGTAAATAAGCAGTCGACCTTTAACAAGATGGTCAATAGCTGAAACAACAAATATGAAACAAGTACACACTTGAAAACCATTTAAGAATTTGTACCTGGCATCTCGTGCGAATTTCAAGGATCTCTCGGGACCCCATTACTGCCCTATAAAGGTTTGTGGGCTATCCTTCTGGACAACGAGACTCCTAGATTTGTGTCACCATCAAAGGTCTTGTTGAGTTAAATGTCCAAAGGTGATGGGCAGCCCCATCATTCTCGGAGACAATTATATTTTAGAACACTCCGGCACTCTGATCCATATGATCTAGATCTACCTTCAGTCCTCTCACATCCATCAATCAGACATGAGATACCTGTTATGGCCTTCCCAAATGCACCCAGATCTCTACAGCACAACTTCTACCTTATCTGTGAAATTTCATTCAAGTCCTCAAAGGACTGGAATTGTTGTCTTGAGTTTGGCATGTTTTTTTTTTTTCCTTCTTTTTCTGTATTTTAGGGAGGGGTCTATAGTGTGTTCAGGGTCTCACTACTAGACTGGACTCGTAGTGATTCTCCTGTTTACAGCCTCCTAAAAGCTGGGATTACAAGCTTGGGCCACCATGCCCAGTCTCATTTGCCATCTCTGCTTTCCCTGGGCACGGCATGCCCGGGGATCATACCCCAGGCCCCTGATTTTTTTTCTTAATTACTACATGGAAGCCCTATCTTATTTCTGCCATTCTCTTCCTATTTTTCACCATTTCCACCCAACATCTCTAACTTTAGTGACCTGCTAATATTGCTTGGGATTTTCCCTTAACTGCGACAGACTTACTAGCAACAAAGATAACCTTGATGAACTGACAGTATTAGCACAGTCAGAGATTTCTGCCTGTTATGCTTAAATTTAAGTGCCCTATCCTAAAAGTTAGTGCCAGCTGATGGCATTATGGAAAGGGGGCAGAATCTGTTGGACCTAGCAGAAGGATCTGAGGTTAGGAAGCTGTGTTCCTGAAGGAGTTACTGTGCCTTCAGACTTCCTCCTGTCTGTCACTCTCCAGCTGGCTTGATGTGAGCAGCCTTGCTGCACATGGTCCCCACATGTTGTTCAGACTCCCTACAGGCCCAAAGCAGTAACATTAAGTAACCATAGATTGCAACCTCTGAAATCATGACACTAAACAAAATTTTCCTCCTTTTAGGTTACCCCTCTCAAGTGTTTTCTCACTGTGAAAGAAAGCTGACTAACTCAGATGGAAACCTGTAGAATCAAACCTGTAGAATCTTTACATTAAAGTCATTACCTTCTTGAAGTAGGGATTGTGTTCAACATCAGAGGGTTATGATCTTCATGATTTATTGTCTACTTTGATGAAAGAATCTGCTAGCATTTTTTAAGAACTATCCTAAAGCAACAAACAAATCTATTTGCCAGTTAGTATCACAAGGAATAATTCACCTTTTGTGGCAAATGCTCTTCTACACCCAGATATAAAATGTTAAAAATTCTTTCCAACAGCTTAGCTCCATTATGTGTGGGAGTATTATGAAGCAAAAATACCCTGTGAAGTACCTCACACTGCTCAAAATCCTAAATTTATGAAGTCTTGTAAGTTATTTTATAATGAGATGTTAGCAATAAGAATTTATCCCTACAAAATATCCTAAGCCAAGTTTAAGTCAACATTTCATGCTTTATAGTACAGAAATCCATGGCATTATTATAGCACTGATTCAAACAGCTGACTATATCCAAAACTGCATTTACATTGAAGTCCCTGGACTACTGTAAAAGGCACTTGGAGGACCATATTGGTACGCAGATAATAGTCTTCCATCTAAGTAAGGATACAAATAAAGCCTTTTGATTTTTATATAAAAATGTCACTTTGAAACTCACAAAATTAGAATTCAAAGCAGATCTTATTGTGTTAGACTATATAATACTGTCAAGCATTTTAGACTTGATTATTTGCTATTCAGCTTTAGTCAGGTCAGCCAACATATCAAGGTATGTCTACAGGATGTAAACCTATGGGAATAAAAATAAAATATGAAAAGGGAAAAACTAAATTAAATATCTAACAAAAAAAGATAAAAAGAGACGCTTAAATGTCAGTTTATTATGACACTCTTTACAACAGCTAAGAGGTAGAATTGGTCTAGGTGCTCACAAACAGATAAATGAATGAATCAAATGTGATACATAAGCACAAATGAATATCATTCAGTCACAAAAATAAATAAAATACTGTTATTTGCAGAACAGATAAAATGAGAGGACATTAACGGATAGAAGGCAACACAGAAACCTGATTACTACATATTCTCTCTCATATGTGGAAGCTAAAAAGGCTGACCTAAAAGTAAAAGTGTTAACTAAAGATTTGGAAAGGTTATGAAGGAGGGGCAGAAAAGAGTTGTTGAACTAGATCACTGCATGCATGTCTCACACTGAGCCACATTAATATGTACAATTAATATGCTAATAAAATAAGTAAAACAGGAACACATAAGATAAAAATATCACTAGATGTTCACAACCATCAAGTCACTCTCCTTCCTGAGTGCAGGAGGTGGGGCTGGTGTCCAAGTTGCTGGCTGCATAGAATATGGGCGAATTGACAAGCAGCACGTGATAACAAATGCTTGCATATTAAGCATTCAAACTTGAAAGGAGACATGGGCCAAGACAATTTAATTGCTAACATCATGGTTATGTGTCCTGGAACTTTTTCCCTTATATTCAAATAAGTTAGTCCATGGAAGAGACAGAATGAATAAACTTAAGGATAATTTATATATATTTATATATATATACAAAATCACTTCAAACATCATTAAGGCAAGAGGCTTTTTATAAGAATTACTTTACTACAATAAAATATACAAAGTCTGGGAACTTGCAAAATCATAAAGCATTAGATATGAGAATACATGCATAATAATAGTATGAGACCAGGCAGCAGAGATGCATGTGTACAGAGAAGATCTACAGAGGACTCTCCTACGTAATGGCTTCAATCTCACTGCACAAGAGGCTGACATTTGAAAAAATTTTATACTAGCAGATACATAATCAACCTATACTGAAAGAAATAATGAATGAAACCAAGACAGTGATCTGAGTAAGAATCACAAAGGCAGAGCCTTTGGAAGGAACTTTCTCAGTTCTAAAGAGCAGGGCCAACACCCAGGGCTGAGTGGGGCACAGAGGCTGCCCAGGTATAAGGGATCAGGATCACTCCAACAGGCATGGAAGACAGAACATCAAACCTCAGATAATTATTCCGAGGCCTTTTAAACTACTGGAATTTTCCTTATTAGGTTGTGAACTTATATTCCCTTCTGATTTCTCCCTTTTGGAAAAAGAATAGCTACTGTAGTTCTACCTAACCATTATATGTTGGAAGTAAAGGATGACTTATTTCCAACATTGACAGATCTACAGATGGAAATGTATTTTATCCTGGGATAATACTCCAAATCTCAATCAAAACTCATTTAGAATTTTTATTTAAAGTTCATATTGGAATGACTTAAGACACATGACAATGTTGAGATTAGATTAGTGTACCTCAAATGGTAAGAACTTGAAGCGGGGGGTTATAGGTCAAAATGTGTCCCTCAAAAGTTTGCTAAAGCTTTAACTTTCAATATCTCAGAATATGACCATACTTGGAAAGTCAGCTTTCCATTACTATGACACATACCTGATATAATCCATCTATAAGGAGAATAGTGCTACTTTGGCTTAGAGATTTAGAGCTTTCAGTCTGTGACAGAATGGGCTCATTATTTTGAGATATGGCAGCACATCATGGGGGTAGTGATCAGCAGAGCAGAACTGCTCACCTCACGCCAAGGGAAGCTAAACAGAGGAAGAGAAAGGGGCTGAGCCTCAGAAGCTCCTTTGAGGGCCTACAGTACCCTAACATCCCACCTGGCCCCACCACTTAGAAGTATTCACCACATTCTAAAAGCACCTATCTTTTAACATATGGGACTTGGAAGAACATTCCAAATCCAAAAAACAGCATATAGCAATGCAAATATAATGGGTGATGGCACAGGAGACAGCAGCAACAACTTTAGCATTATAGATGTCTTTATAAAAGAAGACAGCAGCAAAATAGAGAAATGATGTTATAAGGAAATGGAGACACAGGTGTGAGACATGCTGCCACAAGCAAGGAAAGCCTGAGCCCATCAAAAGCTGAAAGAAGAATCCTCTCTCAACAGCTTCCAAAAGAACAGCCCCTCTGAATCTTCATTTCAGACCTCTATCCTCCAACGTAAGTGAGAATAAATTTCTGTTGTTTAAAACACCCAAGCTATGGTACTTTATTAAGACAGATCTGGAAAGCGTTCCCTAAGAATTTATAATCTACCAGGTCAATCCTTTCATAAATTCATTTGAGTCTCACACTCTAGTGAAAGAAGCTTTACTGGGCCAGCCAAACAGATCAGTGGATTAAAGCGCCTGCCAGGGGTGGGAGGTGGGGGTTAGGGTTTGATCCCCCAGGGCACGCTGAGACAGTAATTGAGACTGGGTGTGGTGGTGCGCACCTGTAATCCCAGCTCTAGGGAAGCTGTAAAACTGGTGGATCACTATGAGTCCAATCTAGTACTAGTGAGACCCTGAACATCTCGTAGACCATTCCTTAAAATACAGAAAAAGAAAAAAGGAAAGAAGCTTTATTAGTGCAAAAGCCCCAATTAGAGCTCACTTAATAGGGGCTCTTATAGGTTATGTGACTATCCATAACTTGCAAAGCAGGTTAACAAGCTACTCAGATGTTAATTTAGGTTTTCCAATACCTGAACCCTTCACATAGTATTGTTGTTCTCCTGTTTAAAGACCTTAAAACTTGAGTGCGTGCATGTGTGCACACGCACACACACGCCAGTATGGGTGGGCAATAGGCAAAGAGCCTTCATTAATATTCCACAAAGAGAATTTATTGACAGGAAATTGATATGTATACTCTCCATAAGAAATTGAAAGTGAATATCCAAATGTCATCACCTGTTAGATAAGGATTTATTTATTAAATATGTGCAACACAGGCTCTGAATATTAATGCTGACTGCCAGGGGGACATACTGAAAACATCAAAAACACATATCCAACTTTCAAATACCATTTAATTGTAAAAGTAAAACAAAAATTTGTATCATTATGTCAAATGATTATTTATCTTTAACTATTATATGAATTACTTAGAACTTTTGTTGAAGATAAATCACGTTAAATAATTGTTCTATCCTTACCTTCTACATGAATTGTTTGGAATGTTTGACAAAATCTATTTGCATACTTTGACTTTGATATTGGTCTCATTTTATTTTTTTTAATTAGTGAAATTTTAGCCATGTTTTAATTGTTAAATTTACTTATAAATTACTGAATTTAGTTAAAATTTCTATATTTTCACCACAGCATCAATATGTATTAAATTAAGAACTGGTTATACTCTCCTCTAAAGACTTAAAAAATTCTTTTTCTAAATAGAACTTAATGTACCCAGACAAATCCAGCCAGAAGTATAAAACTATATAAATTAAACTAATATAAAATTTAATAATGCCAAGGGTAAATCTAGAAAATATGACTATATAACTAAATCTGAACTGGTAATGATTACTTAGTGGTACTTCAAAATTGAAATGTATTAAGGAGTAAAATATGATTTTTCCTTCAAAACAGCATGAGCAATGACTACTAAACTATTTACTCAACTTGTCACCTAGTGAACACACTTTGAATTCGAGTCCAGTGCACGCAACAACTGTTGTTAATTCATTTCCCTGGCTCTAGTCCCTAGATATAAAGTGGGTATTTTTCTAGTTTCCTGCCAGCCTCAAATTTCAGTTTTATAGTCCTCAATATTGTCTCACATTTTAGTTTAGAAAAAATGTAAATGAAAACTATGTGTGTAGTATCATAAAACACAGCTTCTGATGTTTACTTATACTTTTTCAAGTCTAAATGCAACCAACATAGGTATTCTTAGCACTGGATACTTGTTGAATAAAGAAAACATCGAAGAGACAGTTTAGAAAGAATCAAAACTCTAGTAGTTCATTGAATTTATAATTCAGTGAGTAAAGCAATATGCTTTGTATGTTGACAATGCAGAACCTGATTATTCTGTGAATGTACAGAATACATTTAGTTTTATAAAGTAGTTTTGAAAACTGAAATTTAGTTAACAGGGTCTTTAATTACACTCACACTCTGCAAGTAGTATCTCCTGGAACAACTATATAATAAATTCTTAGATTGCTGTAATACCATCTCAGTTATTTTGGAATGAATTATGTAATCCACACAGAAAAAGTCTATTTTTACAGCAAAATACACATTGATATTTATAAGTAATAATTTGGAATATAAAATAGGGCTACTTAGTAGTTTCAACTTGGTAGTTAAAATGTCAAATACACATAATATCTAGTGATTAAAATTCACTCTTTTTTAATTTCAGTATTAAAATTTAAAATTTTTTATTAGCCAAGATTTGGCAGACTAAATAAAAAGCACTGTATTATTTTAAATAATTATGACTAGCACATTTTTCAGCCAGAGGCTTAAGAAACACAAAGCTAATTTCATAAAGACATTTAAAATTTTTCTTTCCTTAACTCAAACACAGAAACCCTCATTAGCATTAACCTGGCATACTTCAAAAATGAAATCTGTTTTTCAATAAGCTTAGATCGTGATACAAGACAATATTAAAAGAATGAGAAAGAAAACCACATGTTTATATAGTTAACATGAGTAAAGTTTGTTTAACTTTAAAGTTACCTGAATAGAGAGAAAACTCAAGTTTGCTACTTTTTCAAGGTTCAGAACTGAGAACAGAGGCAACTGATCATTAACTTTTCGCCAAAAGCAAACTTGCACACCAGTCTCCAGAGATTCTTGGCTTTGCCCTTCCTTCTCTCTCCTCTCAAATAGGGGAAAGGTACGGCAGTTCTCTCTTCTTGAAGAACTTGCTTTGATATGCACAATTAGCTCATGTTTTTCACAGTATAAAGTAAGCTTGGCTTACATTATATCCTGGGTCAAAGAAGGTGACCTAGTCTGGCAGTTCAGACTGCTAAATTTAATCTTCTGATTCTCTGAAGTCAATGTAGCCACATTTTAAGTGTATTGTCCATCATGTGATTTAATATCATATTTACACTGCAAAAGTATGAAACTATACACATTATTGTGTCAGTAAAGCTTTACAAGCTGAGGTTGAGGATCTCAGTAAATTATGAACAACAATAAGGTCAAGGTCATGGGTTGAATCCTGTGAGGGCTTCTCTTTGTAGCCTGATCACATAGCATACTCCTCACTTCCTCAGCTGTTCTACACCTTACATGCCCTCTGTCACACAGGGTCCCCAGTCCAACATGTAAAAAGGAATGTGATGGTAGAGTAGAAATGCTGTGTACTTTAAGAAATTACAATAACTTTTGGAGAAAGGAGCAACTACAACTAACTGCCCATTTTTTATATAAGATCTTTACCACTGTGGAGTTAGCTCAGTGGCATAAGCACCTGACTGGCAAATGTAAGGTCCTGAAATTAACCCCCAGTAACAAAAAATAAGTTTTACCAAAAGATTTACATTTGTTATTTCTTTCTTAAGCAAGTAAGACAGATTTTATGTTTAAGTGCTTTATAAGGGGACACTTAGTCTTTGCATTTCTATTACTTATATGAAGTTAGACACCTGGGAAGTACTACTGCATCCTGGATTCTAACTCTAGCTTGTCAGGATCCAAAGTCCACGTTCCTGTCCATAAAACAGAATACCACTAAATTTATAACCAGTTCCTAGGATCATTTTATTTCCTATGGGAAAGATGTAATATTAAGAATCAAGCATTAAGAAATAGCCAAGTATAAAGTATTGGAAATGAGGAAGAAAATGTTCGAATGGGAAGACGAACAGGAAGGATTGAGGGGCAAACAAAGTAGAAGGTAAAAGAAGAATTCTGATGTGTTATGTATATGTACCAACTCCTCATGCCGAATGCAATTATGTACAGGTTATATGCACTAAAAAAGTTGTTTTAAAAATATCCTTTCCAAGCATTTTAATTATATACAATTAAGTATATAACATATAATACATATTATAAGAACCAGGTAAAATCATAAATATTTAGAAATTTTCTCTAATTTAACCAAAGAAACCCAATGCTTTTATTTATTTCTTTATGTATTTAGTATAGGGTCTCACTGCACAGATCAGACTTGCAGTGAGCCTCCTGTTTTCAGCCTCACAAGCACTGGGATTATTGATCTGAAAATACTGAATCTCAGATTCCAACTCAAGGCAACAGGTGCGCACCACCACATCAGTCTCAATCACCTCCTCTGCATGCCCTGGGGTGGGGCTGGCATGGCATGGGGTTGAACCTGGTCCCCTAGCACTTGCCTAAGCAGGCGCTTTAGTCCACTGAGCTATCCGGCCAGCCCCCATCGCTTTTCTAAAATAAGATGTGCGGAATGTTGCTGTTTATAAAACTATGTTTAAAAATCAACTTAAAAAACTTTGTTTAAAAACTAAAATGAAATAAAAGAATAAAGAAATTACACAACATGAATAAACTGTACTGTTGATTTATAATTATATAGTATATATCTGACACTCAAAAGGAGATGGCATTCTTACTGAGAATCCCCCTAGAGCCTCTTTGTCTCAAGCAGCAGAGTGCTTAGTAACTAGTGTCAAAGAACAGGTTACAACTTAGCCTAAGTGGTGTCACATGTAATTCCAGCACTAAGACACTGAGGCAGGAGGATCACCACTAGTTCCAAGCCAGCATGGGCTACATAACAAAATCTTGTCTCCATAACAAACAACAAAAACTAGTTTGACCAGTTTTATTTTCAATTCCACACTCAAATGGCAATTCACTACATAAAATAGTGTAAGTACAATTGGCTGAGCATAAGAGGTCAGTTTATAGATAGGAACAGGCTTGAAAAAGCAGAAATAAAAGAATACAAAGCAAAATGATCATTTTAAAGTCATTTTTGTTATAAAGTAGAAACACAAAGACAGAAAAAGAATTGATTGGTTAAGGTGGAGTTACTTTAAGTTATCTTTTTTGTGTAAGGATTAAGGCAAGAAGGAATGTCATGATCATGATAACTTAAGCTGCTTGTTAGGGAAATTTGGCTGTCATCTCTGTAATGCTGATTTCTCAAATCAACTGATCAGTTTAGTTTCCCCCTTATTGATTTGAAAATACTGAATCCCAGATTCCAACTCAAGGCCCACAGACACCACACCCGAGGAGCAGGGGGATTCCATTCTGATTTTTCATATGGTCCTCTGGGGCCTAGTGCAGAAGTACAGTCCAAAACAATGGTATAATTTTTAACACTACCTAAAGTTCAGTATATTTATTATTTATTTATTTGTGGCCAGCTCAGTCCACACTGGGAGCTGGGCTAGCACAGCATATAGTCCCAGGGACTAAACTGCAGTCCTTGCGCACTTGCCTATGTAGGCATCTTAGACCATTGAGCTACTTGACTGGCCCTCAAAGTTCAATACGTTTATTTGGCCTAAGATTATTTATGTAATACAAGTGCTAAATCAATGAAAATTAACTTCACTTGATATCTGTAGAGTTCCTTTAAAAAATAAATAAATAAATAAAATTCCAATAAAGTTGCTTGCTCTACCAACTACTTCAAACACCATGACAATAAGACTCAGTGCCATCTACGGAGACTCCTCTGGAGTTCCTCAACATAGCCCACCCTGTACCCTCCAGGGCTACTTTTATCCTGCTTCTCCTCTTTCACTCAGCACAAGCTCAGTCTGCAGAGCCAGTTTCTTCCTTACTCTTTACTTTTTACAAATGAATCCTGTAATTGTTTGCTTATTTTATGAAAACAATATTAAGAAATTAATTTAGTAAATAAACATACTAACAATCAAGTTATGAAACATGTTAACTTTATTAAGCTCCCATATGTAAAATTAGTATTTTTATTACAAGAAGTTAAATAAGGATATAAAAATATAAAAATACCTGTTTAATATGAGAAAATTGTCATTACAAAAATTTATAAGACCTTAATGATTATTATGGGTTGGAGTATGCCTTTTTATATTTATTTTGTATTACTTTAGATATTTTATTATATTTTGAAATCCTCAAAAATACTATCCATTGATTGAAACCATAACCTGTTAAGTCTACAGAGCACTTTAGAAAAGATGAAAGAGCTCAAACTACAAATCATATATTTGCTTTCTAAATGTAACATGTATTTTTCTTTAGGTATCATTAATACGAAATTAGGGCAACATCTTAAACACATATTTTTAACAAACCTTCAATCAATTCAAATTTACCTAACGAAAAAATTATGCATTCCTTTTTTTTGTAGTAGGAAAAACAGCAAATATAACTAACACTTTAACTCTTACCAACTTTGTAATAACAGTGAAACATTCAACAATTAGACTTTTCTCTTTTCATCTTTCTTTGTTTCTTTATAGTTTTAGGGATCAAACTAGAGCCTAATGCACTCTAGACAAGTAAGTGTTCTACCACTAGACTGTACAAAAGCCTTTCACCCCTTTTTTCTAAATAAGAAATATAGCTTAGGGATATACTGATCTTCATAACAAAGAGCTTGTGTTACTAAAGTTGAGTAAATGAAGTGTGTGGGATGTGAGATAAACAGAGTTGAGCTTGCTACTTAGATCTATGAAAAAAGGAAAGACAAATGCAAAACAGACCTGCTCACAGACTCAGAAAAACTAGGTGAAGGTGACTGACCTCTGCCAAGGGTACACATTCTCAGGAGTAACTCCAAGAATATGATCATGCAAGCTGTTTTTTGAATTCCAGTTTCCAAAATTCTTCAGCAATGGGAAGGAAAAAGAAATAGACAGTTGTAGGAAAAACTTTGATAAATAACATGTGTGCTCTTAGAACAGTTTATTAATTCTGCATTTGTAACATGACAGTTCTTGGCAAGATATTTGTTTATAACATGATTCCCAAGTTTCATGCAGCATTTATACATTTGCCATGTAAGATTCCGATGGTTTTCACATTATAACTAAGAAATAAAAGCTAAATTCATATGCAAAACTCAAGTTTTTCTCCTTAATAAAAAAAATGCAGGAAATTCTAAAGAACAGAAAGCTCAAATATATACCTTAGATGGCAAATAACAGTTAAGACAATAAAATACAAAAATCCAGTGCATCACAAACATTGGTTTTCAAGTGGATAAAATACTAATTCATTCTTTTCCTGGAAGGAACACCATAGTCTTAACATTCATTGGGCAGTTCTGACTATGTATGATTCTATTTTCTGAATTCCAGAATTATAATGGAACTCAAAGAGCATACATGAACCGAAAAAAGCATTCCAAATTCATTCTCTGACTTAATTATCCATCAGTCTTTATGTAAAAGGGAATATTTTTTAACATTGATAAGGTCAAGAGGAAAAAACTCTTCAGTCAAATTTATATTACAGAATAATTTCTTTAAAGTCTCAAAATCATAGGAAAATGTAATGGAGAGTATTCCTAAACACAAACTATGTAAGGATTACACAAGCTTAGGAGATTCCTTTTCCTTGTCGACAGCAGCATTGCACTAACTGAACATAGTTAGTGGAAGGATGATTTGAGTACATGGAACATCTACAACTTTCACATTCAGCTAATGGAGGAAACATGTCCAGAGAGAGTGCTTAAAATATCTCTCCCTTTTGAATACTCCCTGATAATTTAGAGTAGCTGTCTGTGCTCTTTTTCCCCTTTCTCCACCTTCTTACAATCTTCTTTTATTCTAAAAAATAAAGCACTCTTCTAGCTCAGAGTGTTTGATCCCATTCTACGCCCCAGCCATGGCCTTTAGTGTGTACAGTGACCTCACAGCTTTCCATTTCATGCACTGACATTCTGCTAAGGACTCAGCACTCAGTGCCACAGTCAGCCATAATTTCTCTTCCTCTCTACCACTGTACCAATATTGTTAGCTGCTGCCTCAAGTTAAAGCACGGACAAGAAAACATCATGTTCCTCATGGATTCAGTGCTCTGAAAGTTTCTTAAAGCCTATATGGATCCACACAGGTCCGTCCACACTTTAGTGAATTTCTGTGATATTTAGTTAAATCTGAGCAAGTGAGATGCCATTTGGTGAAATATGGAAAAAGCAGGGTTGCAAAGTAGAAACTAAAGGATTTGACTGAAACGTCCCCCCAAAAGCCAGATAAACCTGGGCAAGAACAAAAATATAACTAAATGAATACAGTGTCATTACTGGTGTGAGTTTTTAACCACATACTTGTGGTTAAGAATTGTAGGGTATTAAGTACCACAATTAAAGCAGCTGTAGAGACAGCCACATAGCTCAGCAGACTAAAGCACCCGAGTAGGCAGAGTACAGCGGCCGGGGTTCAATCCCTGCTGTTGTGCCTGTAATCCCAGGATTTAGGAGGCTGAAAACAGGAAAATTACTATGAGTCCAATCTATGTAGTGAGTCCTGGTACTCTATAGAGCCTGTACAAAAAAAAAAAAAAAGAGAGAAATTAAAGCAGTTGTATCCCCTCATATTTCAGGTATTTCTGTGAAGAATACATCTTGATTTCTTTGTTTTCCATCCTACTACATAAAACCTATAGAAAGATATCCTAGGAGACAAAAAATTAATACCAAAAGATAAAATAAAATGAATATAACAAGTATGGCTAGCAATTAAGTAGAAAGGAAAGAAATCAAAACAATAGGAAAATAATATAATTGGAAAATAATAAAATATCTATTAATTATAATTATCAATGTGAATGAAAACTCATGAATCAGAAGACAGAGATTAGCACAATGGCTACAGAAACAAAATCCAATGGAATGCTTTGTATATACAAGAAACCCATTTAACACACACAAAACTTCATAGACTAAAAACTCAAAGAATAGAAAGCAATATTCTATGCAAAAGGAACCTGAAAACAAGCAAGAATAGCTATTATATTTTCAGACAAAGAAGACTTCAAACCAAAACTGATCAAAGAGGCAAATAATCGCTTTACATATTGCTTAACGGAACTGTTCAACAGGAAGAGATAACAATTACAAACATGTATGCACCAAACCATAGTACACACAACTTCATAAAACAAACATCAATAGAAATACAAATCAAATAAACAGTATAACTATAAAGGAGAACTTCAATACCCTACCATGACAAACAGATTAACAAAATAACAAAAACAACAACAAAAACTCAACAAGTATCCTAGTTGAACAACAAATGGACTTCATAGACATCTACAGAGGATTCCATTAAACAACAGAGTACATATTCTTTCCAGAAGTACGTGATATTTTCTCCAAAATACACCATGTAGTAGCTAATAAAGCATACACTATTAAATGCAAAAGAACTGAAACTTTATGATACATATACTTAGATCATAGTTAAATAAAATTAGAAATCAATAGCAAAAAATAAAAAAGTATAGAAATTAAATAGCAGACTCTTATATAATCAATGGGTCACCAAAAAATTGAGGAATAAGACAGTTCCTAGAATTAAATAATAATGCCAGTACAATATATACCAGAACTTATGAGAGACAATAAAATAAGTTCTATGAGAAATGTTGATAGCTATGAATGCCCACATCAGAGAAACAAAACTCAAGGACCTAAAAAAATAAGAACAATCCAAATTCAGAGCTCATACAATGAAAGAAATTATACAGCACACAGCAGAAATCTATGAAATGAAAAC
Organism: Ctenomys sociabilis; assembly: GCA_004027165.1. NCBI lineage: Eukaryota > Metazoa > Chordata > Mammalia > Rodentia > Ctenomyidae > Ctenomys > Ctenomys sociabilis. Next base: position 35,550 of record PVKA01010508.1, read on the forward strand.
TAAAAACAGTATTTTACAAAGAATAAATGAATTGAAAAGCTGGTTCCTTGAAAGAATGGACAATATAGATAATCTTTTAGCCAGTATTACAACAAAACAGAGAAAGAGAAAGAAAAAGAGACTTAGAAATGAAAAAAGGCAAATTCACAATAGACACTGCCAAAATGCCAGCAACTTCACAGCCATATGCCTCAAAAATTAAAGAACTCAGTAGAAATGGAGATTCATAGATACATATTACCAAAACTGAACCAAGAAGACTTAAAATATTGGACAATCCAGTAACAGACAACAAAATTGAAGCAGCAAGTAATAATAAATAAATAAATAAATAAATAAATAAATAAATAAATAAAATTCTAGGACCTGATGGATTCATAGTCAAATTCTAGATGAACTTCAGTGAAAATTTAACACAATACTTCTCAAACTCTTTAATGAATTGAGACAAAAGTAGTACTCGAAAATTCCCTTTTAGAAGCTAGTACTCTCCTGATCTCTAAAGCAGACAGGGTTCAGCCAAAACAAAAGAGAATGACTTGCCAATCTTTCTAATGGAGATAGATGCAAAATCTTTATAACAAGATATTGGCAAAGAGAACACAAATACATCATCAAAACGATTATAAAATATGACAAAGTAGCTTCATTTCAGGAAGCCATGGATGATTCAACATACACAAAACAATAAATGTAATTTATCACATAAACAGAAACAAGAGCAAAAGGCACATAATTATCTCAGAGACAGAAAACCCCTTTAACAAAATCTGGTATCTACACATTATACATACACACACACACACACACACACACACACACACTGTGTGTGTGTGTGTGTGTGTGTGTGTGTGTGTGTATAAAACCTGAAGAGAATAGGCATTGAAGGACCATATCTCAATCTGACTACAATCATTATATATGACAAACCAATTACCATCATTATGGTAAATAGAGAAAAGCTGAAAGTTTTCCCTTTAAAATTAGGAACAAGAAAAGGATGTCTGTTAATACCACAACTATTCAGTAGAAAACATTAGCGAGAGCAATCAGACAAAAAGAAATAAAAGGAATGCATATAGGAAAGGATGAAATTAAAGTATCATTATTTCCAGATCACATTATCCTTTACTTTTAAGAACCAAAAAAATTCTAAGACTCCTTGAATTAATAAACACATTCAATAATGTAGCAACATAAAATAAATACACAAATATCAACAGCATTCCTGTATAATAATAATGAATTCACTGCAGAAGAAATCAGGAAAACAATACCATTGACAACACTGTGAAAAATTTAATATTTATGAACAAAAGACCTCTATATGTGAAAATCACATTACTCTGAAGATTGAGGCTATTAGAAAATAGAAAGACACGCCTTGTATCTGGATAGCCAAAACTAATATAATCTGCAGCAAGGTACAGATTATTTGTTACATTATTTTATTATTTGTTAGGGCCTAGCTACATAGTTCAGACTTATAGTGATCTTCCTGACTGAGCTTCCCCAGCCCTGGCATTACAAGCATATTCCACCACTTGGGGCAGCCATGGCATGTAGTACTGGGGATCAAACATGCGTCCCTGTGGTTGCCGACAAGGGGCTTCGACGGTTGCACTATCTCCCCAGCCCCTGATACACAGATTTACAGATTTAAATAGAATCTCAGTAAAATTCCATGGCAGTCCTGGAAGATCTAAAGAAAATGCTCTTAAAATTTGTATGCAACAAAAAGAGATTTCAGACTAACAAAAGTAATTTTAGGTAACAAAAGGAAAACCACTGGCATTTCAATCTCAGACTTCAAATTATACTATAAAGTTATAGTGATTGATTCAGCATGACACTGGCACAAAAATAGGCCTGTTAATCCATGGAACAGACTAGAAAAAACAGAAATAAAATGCACATACAGCTATTTGATTTTTGACAAAGGAAACAAAAATATACACAGGAGAAAAGATAGGCTCTTTAATAAGTGGTGCTGGGAAAGTTGGATTTCTACACATAGAAGATTGAGTCTAGACCTATATATCTCACCATACACTAAACTAAAAGCAAAATAGATAATTGATACTAAAATAAAAACAACATGCTGGAATATGAAATAAGTAGTATTAAAGCATAGGCATTGGTAAGGACTGTATTTTAACAGAACCCCGTGGCACAAGAAATAATACTGAGAATCCACAAACAGAATCATATCAAATTAAAAAAGTTTTACACAGAAAACCAACACAGTGAAGAGATAACTTACAAAAAAGGGGGAAAAATTTTGCCAGTTATTCCTCAAAAGTAACATCTACAATATATAAAAAAGTCAAAAACATTAGACTGCCCTAAATAAAAGACCCAATCAAAGAATGGGCAACTGAAAGGAATAAACACTTTTCAAAACAAATACAAATGGTCAATAAATACAGGAAAAATGACATTGTTGGCCTTTACAAAAGTATAAATTAAAACTACATTAAGACACCATCTGGCTTGGCATAGTAGTACACACCTATAATCTTAAGAATTTGAAGAAGGAATATTGTTGACAGTTTGAGGCTAACCTGGGCCACAAAGTGAGTGGAAAGCCATCTTGATTACATAGCTAGACCTATCTCAAAGAAACAAACAAAGAAAAAGATGCCATCTTACTTAGAATGAATGGCTATCATCAAAAAATCCAATAATAACTAACGCTAGTGAGGCTTGTGGAAAAAGAAACTACTACATTGTTGGTGGACGTGTAAACTACAATAGCCATTGTGGAAACTAGTGTGGATATTCCTCAAAAAATTAAAAATAGAAATTACTTTTGAACCTGCTAGACCCTTTTTAGGTATCATTCTAAAAGAGATAAAATTATCATATTACAGCAATACATATACCTATGTATATAGCAGTACAATTTATAACAGCTAGATCTTAGACACAGCATATATGTCCATCAATACATGATCAAATATGGACAATGTGCTATTTATAAACAATGGAGAACTCTGCCAAAAATAAAGGTAAATGAGGCATTTATAGGAAATACATGCAACTTGAAAACATAATATAACGTGAAACAAGTCAGACACACAAGTTTAAATATTGCATGGTTTCTCATATATAACAACACTTGGAAAAGCTAGACAGAAAAAAAATATCCTTACACACTAAGGGTACTCACAGTGTAGCTCTGCTCTATTGGCACAAAGAGTCTGAGAGCACTGTAGTTCCCAAGATCCTATTTTAAGCCTTCACAGGAAAGTATCACATCTTCAGATTGACTCCTAAAAAAATCAACAAATACAGTAACCATTTAAATATTCAGTATACTTTAAAAAAATGCCCAGTGACCATAAATTTTGTATGTTCTTGATTACATGCACTTTGAAAATTTTTGTATTACTTTTTTGTCTAATTGCCCTACCTAGTAAAGTAGGATCTACCCCAAATGAAGACTGCTAGATAACTCAGTCCACATTTTTCAAATGTCTAGTATAATATTATTAATAGTTACTGCTTAACATAGTGAAAAATACTACTTCATACAGATGAATAAATATTAGTCCCCACTAATAACACATTTCAAAAATAAAATGTAATTTAAGTATTTAAATCCTGGTATTTTTTGGTGTTACTGAACTAATTTCAGATACTATCAAAAACAATCAGACATTTTTACAATAGTACAGTGTTGAGCAAAAGTTATTTAAATATATTTCAAGGGCACAGAGTGAACATAGGAAGGAATTATGAGGTCAGTTTCATAAGCATTCATAATATCAGCTTATTTGACCAGAGAAGTTGGGCCGTGCAGTCTAACGTGGAAGAAGTCCTGGATTGACTATCGATCTAATTTTACTGTGTAAATTTCAAGACTGTATTTAAGAAATTATTTACATATGGTTGTCTGAATTTATCAAAAACAGTTACACAAACATATGTCCATTGTAGATATAAAGAAACTCCTTGAATAATAAAATGTACTTAAATTTAGAAACAGTATTAAGGGTTCATCACTTTTTCTAACTCATGAGCAAGTTTTAATCAAGACACAAAAATTTTTACCAAGGTATTTATTAAAAAGGGCTACAAATACATGTAATCATGGAAATATATTATCCACATGTAATCATGGTTGGTTATCACCTGAAGAATGTCAAAGATGAAGTATATTGACTGGAGTAATTTTATTGATGTATTTAACAAAAGAGATAGAAATCCTTCAAAATAAGATGCTGTGATAAATACTATAGTAAAGCTAACAAGAATATTAATTGTATGTAAATTTACTCTCAAATTTTCAGGAGAAATAGATAATTTCCTGCCGTACAAGAGAGCATTTCTCTCTAATTTAGCAGCATTTTCCAATCATGTTTGTGAATTTGCAGTGCTCATTAGGGTTTGGAAAAAAAGTTCCTTGATAAAATATTAATATCTCAATCACTACATCCATATTGATGAAAGTAGTTTGAATAAATAATACAGTCAAAATAACTGAAAAGCTGTCGTGCTTTAAAACTCCTTTCTTTTCCACTTAAGCCAGAAAACATGTTTGTTTTGGAAGCAACTGGAAAGTAGCATGAAGGAACTGAAAGTGAGCTATTAATGACACAGGCAAAAATGCAAAGTCACATCAGCTGACAAGTGGCTGACTGAGGGAGAAGAATGTTGGGGACATTGTTCAGAGCTGGAAAGACTGGCATTCCTTTTGCTGTCAAATGACAAGTATGAGACAGCATGTCCTCCTCTAGGTATCACAGAACAAATCCACTGTTTGCAGTTTCCCCAATCACCAAAGGTAACCTTTCAATGTCACAGGAGGCAGAGCCCACAAAGTCTGGTTGCATATAGCCACAGAGCCACTATTTACAGCTACAGTATACAGCTGTTTGCATGTTTGACTCTGAGGTCTTACTGTACTTCTAAATGAACAGAATAACCCAAAAATCTCTAAACAAGTGACATATGATTATACAGGTAGAATCTAAGAAAATACTTGTACCATCTTAGAATTAAAATTAAAAAGCCTAAATCCAAAATACATTTTTGATCTCAAAGCTTTAAAAACATATTGAATAGATTAATCTTATTTACACATCTTTGTTATAGAGCTGTAAATGTTTTGCCTTTTTTCCAATGCCTTGAACCTATGGGTCACATGCTGCAGGGAGTTGTCTGTTATTGAAAAGTCTAAACGGTTGGCCATCACTGCTCTAATGGAAGAAGTCTCAGATAAAAGAAGGTTCAGAGGTATTAAAAACAAAGATAATTTGTATAGTATTTTATTAACATTAATCAAGAGATCCCGGTGTGGTGCTACACACCTGCAATCACAGCACTTGGGAGGCTGAGGCAGGAGAACTGGTAGCTTGTGGCCAGCCTGGGCTACATAATGAATTGAAGGCGAGCCTGTACTAAATATTATTAAAAAAATTAACCATGAAAAGCAACAAAGACCAAAAAGAACAAAGGAATATCTTAATAAGCCAGTCTTGCTGAGGGGTCACCATGCCCACTGTAGCAGGTTAGTAGGATAGATGTACAAGAAGGAGTAAAGGGAACCTGCAAGATGGAAAATGACAGCAGCACAGTAACTTCCCCTCTAACCAAATGTACATTTATCTTTTATTCAGTGAAGCAAAGTGCAAAGCAGAGACTTTAGGAAAAGCATTTTTATATATGACTAAGGTAAACAGATATGATGTAGCACTTTTATGAATGGGCTTCCAAGAACTCCAATAAGACAAAATGTAACTGACCACTGGCCAAGGTGAAGAGCTGTGCAACCATTCCTAATGTGCACACAGCCCACTCTTCCCACCAGTCACTCCCAGTCCACACGTGAGCACAGAAGGGATCCTAACGCAGACCTGTGGACATCTGGCACTTGCTGATTGCAGAGTTTGGCCATCACACTGCCTGGCCTACTATAGTTATTCAATCATTACTTTTGGGTGGAAATTTTAAATGTTATTAAGTGGTCAAAAAAGAGATTGCTGCATACAAGTCAAAAGTTTAATTCACTGTGAAATTTAGATTTAAGAAATCTGTATTCTAGCAAAATATTTTCTGATTCTGTAGTTCCATGGCACAATAAAACAGAAATACAGATAGAATTTTCTTCAAATAAATATATTCTGATAGAGGTATGTAAAACTGGCTATTTCAATCTCTCCAACATTCTTTTGTAATATTAACATCTCCATGTCATAAAAGATAGAGTATGAGGCTTGAAACACCAAATTCTCAAAATTACACAGCTTTAAACATTGGAATCAATATTCTAACCTTGATATTATTCACCCTTCTGATGATACCAGCCAGATAAAAAGAAACCCGTATGTGTCCACTGGCCATAGATGAATGGATGGATACATAATACACAAAAACATCTCTGAATCTAAATTTGATGAATTTTATTCTGAAATTTCCTTGATAAACTATCTCTTTATTTCATAGAAGGTACACCTTCTCTTTCATATGCTTTCAAGTAAATCTTAGAGACATAATTTTAATTTTTAAATTAATTATTCACCTACCATAAGCAAGAATGTAAAACTGTTAACGTAAAATATCACAATGGATATTAACATAATCAAACAGAGAACAATCCTTATAAGCGAAAGCTACAATACATAAATCCTAAACTCCAAGTACTACATTAGAACAATGTGTTGATGTCTAGGAAATTTGTACATGTAAAAAATTTAGAGCAGGTGTGGGGGCACACACCTGTAATCCCAGTACACTGTAGGCTGAGGTAAAAGGATCACTGTGAGTTCAAGGCCAGTCTTTACAATGAGACCTTGTCTCAAAAACAAAACAAAGAAATTTCAAATTTTTAAGTAAAATACTGTCAAGGAAAACCATAAAAACAGGTATAAATATAGTTAATTTCATCTAACTCTTATACTGAGGTAAGCAACAAGGTATGTATCAGTATAATACCCCCTAAACTTGGCCACTGTCCCTCACACTTGGCTCAAACAATGTGGACGCAGCCAAGTCACAGAAGTTTTGGAACTGAAATAGTAAACCATCTTTGTTAGTTTTAAAATTTTCCCCCAACTTTTTATTAGTGTACATTTGCAACACATAACAAACACATTCGTTATGGGAGAATTGGTAAATACAAGTGATGCATCTAATCCTTCTTACTTTGTCTTTTCTCCTTTTGTCTTCCTGGACCTTCCTTATCCCTTCAAAGAACCAAATTTTTTAATTCACTGATCATGTGTATTGTATTTTAGTCTCAATTTCACGAAGGTGCCCTCTGATATTACTTTTTCCTTTTTGTTAGTTTCAGATTTAGATTTTTTTTCTCTTTCTAGAACTTTGAGATACATCATTATGTTACTTAACTGAGGTGGATTTATTCTTTTTAATGTGTAAAAAGAGCTATATAAACTCTTTTAGAACTGCTTTCACTACAGGTCTCACAGGTTTTGGTCTGTTGTGCTTCTACTGCCATTATGATGAAATAAACTTTTTAATTTCTTCCTTGATTTTTTCTGTGATCCATTTATTACTCAAAAATGCATTATTTAATCTCCACATGAACAAACTATCTTTCAAACAAGCTCAATTTAAAAACTGAAGCCATTTAAATTCCACTCACACCTCATCTTTCTATCATTCTCAAGTCCCAAATAAACTGTTACCTCTTATTTCTAATTCTCTTTGTCTCTTACTTATACAACTGCGTACTTTTTTATTTGATTCATTCATAATCTTCACTTTATCACAGCTTCCCTGACATCCTTCTCAGCATTTACCAGTATATTCTATAAGCTCCTATTTATTAAGCAAACACATTTCCCTCCATGTGTCATCTCCACATTCTTTTCCTTCAAAGCCTGATTTGTAAGAGTCCTCTTCTCCATACAGTCAAGTCAGGCCAGAAGTTCAGCCTAATCCAACTTCCACTCCATGGCTTTTCTATTACTTTTTCATCTTCAATCAAAATAAATATTTCTTTGAAGTTCATTTCATAAAACTATATTGAAGCTCATCAACCTTTAGGCCACTAATTTAAAGTCCATTTCTCTTCAATCAAAAATTCCTATTATGTCACTAACACTGGTAATCAATACAAAGGGACTACAACCAATAGCCTACCTACAAATTTCATAACCTCCAATACTGCCCTTATTTGAGTAACATACCTTCAACTGGGACCACAGAGCAACTTTCAATGTCTCTACTACAGGAGTCTTAAGCAATACTATTTTATATGATAGGTGCAGGTTCCTTTCATGTAATCAGTTTTTTAATTTCCTTATGTCCCTGTTCTAGAATATCTCTGAAATTATCTCATACCTTGATACATGTTCTCCCAAACTATTAGCCCTACCCTAGCTTCAATTATTTCTCTTTTCATTTTCAAGAATGATCATTTAAATTCTAGTTGTTAGAAATTAGTGAAAATATCTTAATTAAAATGTCTTTGGAAAATTTAATAACTGGATCCTCAGTACATTTTCAAAACATGGAAATTATATTTATACCTAATAGAACATAAGGGTATAAATGTAGTAAGACACATAATGCACTAGATTCAACTCTTAATATACCATATGTTAGAAATAAGGCCTTTGCTATCAAAAATATGAACGAGAGAGAGTCTCCATTTTAAAATCTAGTCTACCCTAATCTGCCCTCCCCAACCTCTTATACTGGTTATAGGAAATGTCTGCTCAGCTTAGATTCTGGAAACACAACTGACCACAAAAGATAACTTATCAACAGCCAAGGATTTTCAGTTCCTCATGCCACAGTCTCCTCTCCTTAGCCACCCACCCCAGCAACCCTTCAGCCTTCTCCCTTGTACCCATAAACTAGCCAATTGGGACAAATTCTGAACTTTCAAACCAGCCAATGGGCTAAGGGTCAGCTGCTTCTCATGCATTAGGAAATAAAAAGAGTTTGATTTTGTCTTTTTCCTGCTTGATACCTCATGCTGAAATGTGCTGGTGCCCTTCTACAGATGTAAAACAATCTTGCTTATTGAGATTTCTTGGTGTCTGCATGATTTATTATCTATACCAACAGATTGAGTCTGGGGACATATTTCCAACATGTCTATTGTAAATAAATACTGGGCTAGTTATGTGGTTTACTAGTAGAGCATTTGCTTAGCATACAGTAGGCTCTGTATTCAACCCTTAGCATCAGATAAGAGAAACAATTAAATGTTAGTATCAACTAAAATGAATCAACATCATCCTCAGGTTCCTACCTCCTATGTATTCTTGCAAAAGGGAACCTGAATATTTCAAATCTGGAGTGGAACTACAATTATAATACTGAATAGAGCTGTAGAAAAATGGGCTTCTTCACATTCATAGACTTTAATTGTACCAGGACCCTCTCCAATAAACATTTCATATCCTTCTGGGTATCTTCCACTTTATTTCCATACAGTTCTAACATTTGCTTCTCAAGTTTCCCAAACATCGTCAGTCATAACTTGTACTTAATCTGGCTTCTCATCAAGAAAAACAATGAAAGCCATCAGAGCAGGCATAAAAACCCTCAATGTCTTGGTTTCATGTATACATTTCTGTATCACTCTCCATCATTTTATTCTCCTTCCTTCCCTACAGTGCAGATGAGTTCCTTACTAGTCACCAAACATGTGCTCACTGATAAGATCCCACCCTCCTGTACCCTCCCTCTTTTTCCCCTCAGCCTTCATCCCTTTCTTTCCCTGTTTTGTTCAGTACTGGAGGGTGAACCAAGTGATATTCTATAACCCTACCACACAACCAACACCTGAAACTTTTTTTATAATTGTGAGACAAAGTGCCACTAACTTGCCCAGGCTGGCCTCAAACTAGCAATCCCCTGCTCTTGCTGCCCAATGAGCTGGTATTACAGTGCATCCAGTATGATCATTTCTTTTTGATCTATGATTTTTTTCATCTGACCTAACCACATTTCACTTTAATGTCACAATTTCCTTCATACTATACTCTGCTACTATTGAATACCAACACATGAACTACTTTGTTTCTGGCTCATTCCATGTTACATAGTTGTGTCTGCAGTACTTTAATAGGTCCCACTGTCTATTGAGGAATCTTCTTCTTTACTTTTAAGCAAGTCCCCATTTATTCCTTAAAACCCAAAGAGTTTCTCTGTGAAAGAGGCTCACAGGAAAGACTTTAGAGAAAGGATAGTGACAGAATGGGCTTCAACTGTAATACAGGATTTTCTGCCTAATTTCTGCCCTTCACATACATGTGTGCTTTCTTACGTAAAGCACTTCAACTGTTCCTTGACAGATAAGAAACAGAGTCTGAAGCTTTTCAGCCTTCCAGATAACTACAAAAATTACCAATTACTGTACTAGGTTGCTGTCTTCAAAGAGGTCTTGTAAGAGGAGGATGAAAAAAGACAAGGCAATGGTATCTAGAGCAGTGGTGGGGAACTTATGGCATTTAAATTGCAGCACCTATTTATCACTGAAAGCTATAAAAGATTTGCTATCATTGGTCTAGAGAATCAATAAATGTTCAGTAAACAGATGAGTAAATGAGTGACCAAAGAAATAAATAAATTTATACCCATTTATGTGTGTTTTAAAACTGTTGAAAAACTCACACGCATTTTAGGGAAACTTGAATTTATTGTACAGTATGATACTAGCACAGACTTTCAGAAACTCACAGAATGGATGTAACACCAAATTTGGTATTTCATAGTTCTGTAACAAAAGACAAATTGACTGAAATATTGCTGTTTTGTTTCCTCATCTATAAAACTGGAATAATTACATGAGAGCAAATAGTAAGGACAATACATGCACAAGTCTACAGCAATATCCATGGCAGAGGAAGAGGGCTAAATAAGGTAGGTAACATTAGTTAATAATATATTAATGTAAAATACCTAAGTGTTTTTCAAAAATGATAAAAAGTATTACTTCAAACACATGAAACTAGTGACAACTCATTAAAATTTACAAAATTAAAATTAATTCTCCAATATACAATGTGGCTACTTTCCCAATTATCATGAGCTTTTTCAAGGTATTTTCAATTAAAATTGAGGATGCATTAGTTTGTATATTATTTCCTAAATACTCAAAATCATTCTGGCATTTATCTAAACATATCTAAATAATAATTCTAATTTATAGCTAGTTCAATTCTCTGGCTGAGATTACATATACTTTCTCAATCAACTTTCAGTTAATAATTGCCATACGCTTAGTAACTTACTATCAAAGTTGGAAAAGTAGCTACTTCTGAATTGTGTTCTGCCTTTTGGTGTATACTTTTTTGGAGGTCTTTTGCATGAGGAATCAGATACAATCTTAATTCTTAGTATTTATTCATAATTTGTCCAATGGGTGTTTTTCTAAGATCCATCTCTATGTCAAATTAGTATGTTAAGACATATAGTTACACAATAGGGTCCTGCAGCATCAAAAATTCCACAGTATAGTTAGGAGTTACAAACAGAAGCAGAAACTTATAGAAAAATGTAGTAAGTAAAATAAATGCATACATAAAAACATGGAGAAGCCCTATCAAATTAGCTTGGGATGAAAGGAGAGAGACAGATCCAAGAGAAAGCAATTATTGAGACAGCTCTTAAAAGGACGAGGAGGAATGAAAGTGCTGAAGGACAAGAATAAGGTCATTCCAGGCCTGAAGGTAAATTATAAAGCACCAAAGCTTCTCACAGTACACGTATACTAGAAGCGCTAAACTAGCAAATTCATTCTGAAACTCTTGTTAGATCATCAGTTCTCTTCACAAAGTTTATCTCTAGTATAAAAGTGTATAGGAAGGAGTTTGAATTAGTTAAAGTAAATATTATAACTTTAAAAATCTTTAAGTGCAAAGCAGACATTTTATCCTTTGCAGGAAGCAATGTTAGAAAACATGAGCTTTGTTTGACCTTACTCCGTTTCAAGACACATGGTAGAGTTTCAATATTCCAAAATGGAGTGCTATTCCTACCATGCATCTTCCCACTGAAGATGAACCTAACACTGCTTTACTAATGACATCCATGAAAAAGGCCACAAAGAAAAACCAACCCACACTGGAAGACACTATTATAATCACTATTATGCCATCAAAGTAGAAGAACATTAGAACTGGCTCCTCATTTTCACGAATAAAAAAAAAAAAGTGAAATTCATTATAGTTAAGTGATAATCAATTCTCCCTACATCAGATGCATCCCTGCCAAAATGACACCCCTGAATGAAAAAGCAGAAGTTACAAAAGCAATATTTTGCAAACAAAATCATAACAAATTTGATTGTTTCTACTCAAATAGATACAGAATAGCCCAAAAATTATTGCACAATTATGGTATATATTTGGGCTCATTAAAACAGAAACTCACTAATGACTAAAACAATGACTCTGATATCCTAACAAGGCAGGCACTTCACTAAGTGCAACACGAGATCTCCATCAAAAGCAAAGGAAGTTTCTGGATGAATTGGTGAATGCTTACTGTACATAAAGCTAGACTGAGGATTTGGCAGCAACTGAACATACAATGTCTTTGTCTAGAAGAGGATACAAACATAGGCAAATGAAAAGCATTGCTTAATACAATATAAATGAAAAGGGAACGCAGGAATAAGAAGTGGGAGAACTTATTCCTTTAACTAATTAGAGATGGTCTCTGTGAAGGAGCTGAGGTAGGACAGAGAATTACCTACATAAACATTTATGCTATTTCATCAATCCTCCCTGTAAAGTCCCAGAAGGCATCTTATCTATAATTTATTTATTTTTATATCAGCAAATGAACTCAAGTCCTTGCGCTTGTGGGGTAAGTACTAGTGCCTTGAGCATATAGCCCTTGCCCCATATCGATAATTTAAAGAGAAATTAAAGTTTATAATTATATAATATTTCACATATATATACAGTATCAGTTTAAAAGTTTGAGAAAATTTTAGTGAAACCACAAAATATACTTAAATTTTATAGAACACTCTAGAAAAGACATTTAGAATATTACACTCTCAGGTAACCAATATAAAGGTTGACTATTTTCGATTGGTAATAATGTCAGCATTTAATTTTGATAGGGACTACCAACAATTACTATTATACCTGTCTATCAAATAATGAAAAAGAAAAAAGTTATTGAAAATGTTCTTCAGAATTGTAAATCCTTAGAATGACAAATGGTTTTAGTAGACAATGTTGGTACAGATCCTCATTATTCAGGTAGATAGAACACAAACTGATTTACGCTTGCAGCCCCAGTGGCGCCAGGTATGCCCAACACCCCCTCCTGATGGACCTATCCCAGCTCTTGCCGCCACCCCTGTGGAGATGGCGACAGCTCCTGCTGGGAGAAGGCTTAGAAGCTGAACAGGCAGGACCAGCTCATCCTGTCCAAACTGCTAAAGGAGGAGGACAACAAATACTGCTCCAAAAAGGAGGCCAAAGGTCGATGGGCTTCCTGGAATGTTGGTGTGTTTATATGCATCAGATGTACTGGAATTCATAGAAATTCTGGAGTTCATATATCCAGGGTCAAGTCAGGTAATGTAGATGAATGGACACCAGAACACACTGTACATGCAAGATTTGGGAAATATTAAAACAAGACTACGTTATGAAGCCAATCTTCTAGAGAACCTTCAGACAAATCACGCAGAATTTTTCATCAGAGATAAATATAAAAAGACCTAGTATGATAAAAGATCTTGACATCTTTGGACCAATGATTTCTCATCTTTTGCCTGGAACTGTCATACCCCAATTCCTCTGTACCAGTAGCTGCCACCTGGTCTACAGTGACATCTGGGAATCTGGAGCTATTCATTGAGCAAAGTGCAAAATCACAAGTAGTAAAGAAACCATTATCCAAAGACTCTATCTTATTTGTGTATAGAACAGAAAGCATTATACAGTAAAGCATTCCTGGTGTGTTTATGGGAACCAAAGCCACACAAGCACCAAGCACATTTCAAGATGTCCTCCTGGTGGGTGTACCTGTGCCTGTGGATCCTGACCTCCTAGGATGGTCTGAGTACATGCATCATGGTGGGCATGCTCATGCCCAATGGGTTTATGGAAAAATGCAAAAAATGGCTGCTGATCCTGAGAAATGGTGGAACAGCTGGGTGCACCTCAGAGCAAATTCAACCTACCACAAGCTCAACAGCCCCAGTGAGGCTCTCACAGGTGAAACAGCAAATGGTGGGCATAAGCATGCACAGGTGAAACAGCAAATGGTGGGCACAGGCCTGGACACTGGCAGTGGAGGTTCCACATCAGACTTTCCGCACCACAGCAGGCCTGCCAGGAAGCTCACCAGGACAGATGCTGAATACAAAGGTATCTGAATTTTTTGACCTTTTTCTCTTCTTAATTTCTTATAAATTTCTTGGCTTCTTTTGGTTTTTCTTCCAATTCTGCATGCATATATCTGGTGATATGAACATCTAATTTCAAGATTATACTATGCAATACAACAAATACTGTGAAATTCATATCATTTTGTTTAGTAAAATTCAGCTGAATTTGTGTTTTAATACTATTTTGTACTCTCCTTAAAATAAAAAAAAAAAAAAAGAAATATTATAGGCAGTCAGACAGGGTGGAGACCTCAAAGGACCTAATATGGAAAACAAGGTTCCTTCCAACTGTGAAAGGGACAGACACTGCCCCATTGGGGCAGACCTCAAGCAAAAGACTAAACAAATGTACCCACACACCTTGAAAAACCCAGAAAGAGTCACTAACATAACTCCCTATAGGAAGAGCCCCTCTTCTGTATTCATGCCCACGTGCTATGCAAATCCCTTCCCCATCTGATCCTGTCTAATCAATTTTACCTAAGCAATTATGCTTGCAATCTTACTGGCTGACCAATTTTGTCCCACCTCATGGCCACTTTGGAAATTCTCGTTACGCACCTTTGACCCACTTCACCTCACAGACTTTCTCTATAAAAATCTCTAGAAAAGGCAGGGTCCTTGGCAACCCACTTGGGTCCCCTCTTGTCTTTATTGGACAGAAGATTTCTTTCCTTTAATAAATATATTCTGCTCTTAACTTCCATTGTTCCTAAAATTAATTCTTTGCTTTTAAAGAACACAAACTCCTCCCAGATATTTCAGATTGGGAGTATCTTCCCCTTCTATCAGAAGTAAGCAGTCAGTAAAGTTACATCCAGAAAGAATCTTCAGATTCCCTCTAAATCCAGAGATTCTTTGCTAAATATACCTAGTTCCCCATTTTACTCAAGTAGTTTTCTTTCTTCCCCCATCTACTCACATTAAGAATGACTTAATTGATCTTGTTGGTCTGTGATTTCATTCTGATTTAGTGAAAAGCAACTTGAGAAACCATTTTATGTCAAGGGCAGCTTTGCTCTTATTTCCCATTTCGTAAGCCACATTACTTTAGAAGCAGCCCAGTCAACTTGCAAAATCAGTTTTACTCTAAATAAAATTATAGCTCTAACATGTTCATATAAGGGAATTAGTTACATTAGCAATACCTCTCACAGTATAAATAAATCCCACCTCAAATTAGCCAGTAATATGTAGGAAGGTATTATATGGTCAAATGTTTAATCACATATAGACTGTAAAAGTATCACTGAGAAATATTTTCTAGTATATCAAGATTCTTTTTTATTTCATGATTCACCTCACTGTCCTGTTGTTATGATGTGCTGAACAGGTAGAGAACGTGGTTAGTGAAAGGAAGATAAACCTGGATGTTATTATAGAACTTAATGCCTAGAGAATTCAAATTTTATCCATCTCTTCAGTTTGGATCACTACTGTACATAATGCTGAAACATGAAGACCTTTTCTGCACTATACACAAGCAGGGTAACTAATACAAAGCTACTTTTAATCCTTGAAGGTATACTGAGGTTGATGACAGTAACTGGATTTACATTCTAGGGTGCCCTGTGTTAACAAAATGCTACTTTCCTATGTTAAACAGAAATAAAATGGAGCAGTATCTCCTGCTTGCATTACCCTATACCTGTATTCTATTTGGCTATTCTTGAGGTACAACCATTAACTAAACTGCTAAGCATATGTAAAGCTTTTCGTTCACCTCTGGGAGCTGATCTAAATTTACTGAAACTGAAGAGGGAATCCTGGGAATCTCTGATTTGTCAAGAAGTTGGGCAAACATTGTAGGTAATCTGAGAAACCAGATTTGTGACTGTGAACTGAAATGGGGTGCTTTTGTTGGTATTGAGTTCTTAAACTGTGGGGTATACACTTACTCTGGGTCATTAGTATTAGAACTGAATTAAATTGCAGAATACCAAATTAGTGTTGGTTAAGAATTAAACAACTGATAAGGAAAATTTCCCACATACCAGATGTGAAACAAGGTTGTAAACTTTGTTTTAATGTCATGTTGGTTATATAGAATGATTTCTACTGCCTGTTTCAGTTTATGTTTTAGATTGTTTCGTGCTTATTTTTTATAAACTGTCTGTCTGTAAGGGCATTATGTGGGGAGTTGAACACAATGAGAATAAAACAGTGCTCTGCCTTGCAGCAAGATAAAATGGAGGATACTAAATAATAATTTCCAAAAAAGAAGGTTAAAACCAAAGAAAGATGTAGCATTGGCAAGAGTGATATATATATTAGTACTCTTCCGGGTGTGATGGCATATGTCTGTAATACCAGCACTCAGGTGGCTGAGGCAAGAAGATCACCTTGAGCTGGAAGCCAAATTGGGATACATAGTGAGTTTAAGGCCAGCCTGAACTACACATCTCCTAGAGACAGACCCCTTATATGAGATTTCTTTAATTTCTGAACTAAGTGTTGAAATTGCTGAAAATCTTAGGAAAATATAGTAAACAGTAAATATAGTATATATATATATATATATATAGTAAAATATAGTAAAAAGTTTTCAGGGTAAAAGCCTACCAGCCCAAAAGGTTAAATTCATTCATCTATGTATTAATGAATTTACACTTCTCAATGACAAATAAAAATTAGGATTATAAACTATCAAATGAGCATTTAACAAAATAAAAACTAGAGATTCAAATCAGGTTAGCAACTGTGCTTTAATTCAATCATGTAACAGAAAAAAATACTGAAATACCATACATTAACTAAAGAACCTACAGAAATACCTACATTTGATCCATGCCCGGTAGCACAAAACAATTTTCCCAGTGCATGTGAGGCTGAGGCAAGCAAATTGCCACGAGTTTGAGGCCCGCTGGTCTACACAGTAAGACCCTATCTCAAAAAACCAAAAGAGAAAAACTTAACATTGTTCTCATAATTAGAAATTCACACATGTAAGGATTACTGCAGTTCTGTTAACTGTAAATCACAGTAGCAAATAGTATCTTCTAGACATCCTTTTTCATAGAAATATAAAAGGATTTTCTAGAATATTATGGAAGAGACTTTTCATTATATTGAATATGCAAGAGAAAAACATTTCAGATATGCAAAACTTCTCAAAAATACCTATAGGATATTTACAACATTAAAAATCAGGCTATTGAGTATGGTGGCACACACCTATAATCCTAACATTTGGGAAGCTAAGACAGGAAGATCATAATGAGTCTGAGGCCACTCTGAGCTACACAAGCAAGTTTAAGGGGAGACTGGACTACATAATGAGACCCTGTATCAAAAACAAATAAAACAACCAAAAACAAGATTACTAATGAGCAGTATAAATTTGTAAAATTTATTTAACAAATAAAATATTGGTTTCATCTCAAAATAGGAATAACACATAGGTCACTGAAATGATAATACAGTACTATTGTTGGCAGCATGACAGTCATTTTTTCAGAATAAAAGTGATTACAAAAATGAAATATAACAGAAAAGGCTTTGTCAAATGATTGTTTTAAAAATTGCTGCTTTGCCTAGCATTCTAGGTACTATAAGAAACACAAGATTAAAAAACAGTGGTAATTACAAAGAAAAAAACACAGTAACCATAGACATAAGATACACTTTTATTTATTTTCAGAGAGAATGCTACAACAGAAAGAAAAAGCGGGATGAAAGAGCAAGAAGGCCACAAAGAAGCAGAGACAAAATCACTTGTCACCATAAAATACCTCGTTTCCCTTAACCTCAGGCATATATATGCAAGACAGAACACACTTGAGATAGTTGGCAGTATCCTAAAATCCTACCTGCCTAATATTTAAATGTTTCTGACAAACATCTTTCTCTGCCTTCCTCCTCCTAAGGACAATCACAGCTCAGAAGCAAGAACAATCTACTAAAACAGAAATAGAAACTAGATTTACAACTGAATGATGTGACTTGAGGACAGTTTCTTTTTTAATATTCCACAGGTGGAAGCTGATTATATAGTCTCCATTTCCTCCATAAAGTAGCAAAGAAACCAGTAAGGGGAGTCCACATTGGGAGCAGAAAGTTATATGCAAACAGGAATTATTTTCTTCTCATAATCTGTACATTGTTTAAAAAAATAGCATGTCAAGTTATATGCTCAAGGATTTGCTTTTGAGTTAGCACACAGTATTTTGTATAAAAGTAGAATCTCTAATTTGAAATCCATGTAATCAAATTCATAATATATAGCACAACCATGTACTATCTACTGTCCTAGGTGAACATACCTACCACCTTTATAATCCCGTGAGAGCCAAAATCATATAGTCACAAAATATCTGACAAATACCCAAAATATTTCATGTTAGAAAAAAAGATAATAAAAGGTCAATTTTCAGTGAAAAAAAGTATACTTTTTTCTTCATTCATTATTTATATTTAGGCTTTAAAAATAAAATCATCTGAGAAAGGGAAATATTTGTTTAATTTCTTCATACTACCATAATTCTATATAGAGCTTAACTTAGAACTATATAGTTTTGATCATTTTACCTTAGATCATAAAGTTCATTTTTACTTGTACACTGAATAAGTCAGTTTTTAATGGAAAAAAGACAAAATATTCCAATGTACCATATACAGCTTTTCAAAAGTATTATTACTTATAATTGAAATCAAAGGATTTGAATACTGTATCAGCTGAAAGCACACATACTAACCATGCATTTAAAATGAATCCTTCTACATAATAGTGATTTTGAGTCACTGGCCATATATGTTAAGAAAAAAAGAGATGGTTAAGAGAGTTTCTAAGTGAAGTGTATAGCATCACTTCCTCTTAAGAGGAATATTGTGAGAAGGGTCACATTTGAAATGCCCGTCATTCTGGTCTTCTAAATACAGACTTCTTGTCATGAACATACCAATTATTACCATACTGTCTCTCAAGCAAGTTGGTTGGTTTGTTTTAAAAATGGGTAATAAATGAAAAAAAGACACAAGAAAAAACTGTCACAGGATTGTCCTGCTAAAATGCTGTATATGGTTAGATTTCTAAATTACTATATAAAATATGTAATTGTTTATTCATATTCTTTAAATATTTTTCATTTAAAAATTTTTTATCTCCATATTCTGTAGGAACTTAAAGTTTAACGTATCAATACTTGATGGAAAATACCTGTTTCATGTTATGCCTAAGATGTTTGACATTCAGACAGATAGTGAAGTTAAACCAAATGTAATAAGCTTCTCTTCTGGAGGGTTAACAACTAAGTTTACAGAACAAAAATTAGAGAAACATAAGGCCTGCAAGGACAGCTAACATTTTGATCCCAGCCTTTCAAGGTCAGTGAAGACAGCACATAGGAGAACCTGTACTGTAACATCATGGAACTCAGTTGTGTCCCATATTTTATGACCAAGGAGATTATGGGGCCACATAGCAACATGATCAATGACACAGAGTGTGACTAAGGAGAGTCACATTCTCTCAGGAGAAAACATTCTCTCAGGCTTTCAGAGAGCAAATTAGTCAAGCAATGGCCATGACCCATCCACATGGCTGACACTCACACAGGACCTACAAACTATGGTACAGGGTTACAGGATAAATCCTGAGGGTACCTGACTGACCTTATCAGATACAAAAGTTACATTTCTTGTTATATAGGTCTTGCTTTATCTTGGTCTTAACCATCCCACACAAAAGTATGAAAAGGAGGTACATAAAGCCATATTAATACGCCGAGCTTTGAAAGGCTCAAGTCAACAACTTTTGCCGATAATCTACTAGTGTGGACTGCTGAACTGTGTTGGATTATTTTGCTGAATTCACACACAGTATTTAGATACCAAAGGAATATCCATCTTTAACAGGACTAAACAAAAAAGGGGATACTACGGAAGGACCATTTTGTATCTGTATTGCAGAATCGTTAGGATAGATATGCAGCTATTTTCACTTAATTCAATGAGAAGAAAGATTTGTACTAACAGTGTTTGAAAAGGATATCCTGTCTGCATCTTGTACTATGGATAGCCACTAAGAAGATAACAATGTGCAATGTATTAATTATTGAAACTGTCCTATTAGTCAGTTTTGAAACTGTCTCATTATGTTATAGATGACTGGGAAGTTCTTCAGTGTGAACATACAATTTTAGTGGTCAATCGAAGGGATTCTCCTGGGAAAATATTTTTCTGGTGAACAGATGAATCAAGTCAGAAACAATCATTCTGCCCTCTCTAGATTATGCAAAAGTCTTGGCAAAACAGAATCTATCGGAAGTATATGAAGGTTTTAGGAAATTATAACACAAATCTTGGTGAGCACTTCATGAAATTTACTACTTGACACTGTAATTTTCAAATAATGAGCTTCAAACTGCTAAAACATTTATGTCATTCACTTTGCCTTATCTGACTCAATTGATTTTACTTGTTGTACATTTCCTTTTGTATTTCTGCTTTTCGCTTGTTACACTAGGGAGACTATACGATATTTACACATGTGTATCTGGTTTATTTCACTTATGAGTATATGTTCAAGTGGCATCCACTTCAGTATAAATGCTTCAAACTTATCGTTCTTAATAGCTGAGTAATACTCCATTATATAGAAATATGCTGCAGGATACTAATCAGCTTTTCTTCTGAATGGTTAACAACCTAAGTTCACAAATCAGAGTTGGAGAAAGAGAAGAGCCATAAGGACAGCCAACATTTTGTCTCTAGCCTTTCAAGGTCAACGAAGACTCAGGACATAGGAGAACCTGTACTGCAACATCATGAAACTCAGTTGAGCTCCAATTTTTCTGAACAAGGAGATTATGGAGTCACAGAGGAAAGAGATTGTAGTTCTAAAGTGTGCCTGGGGAGAGTCACATGGACAGAAAACTTTCTCTCAGGCTCTCACAGAGAGAAAACTGGTCAAGCATTGGCCGTGACTCACCCACATGGATGACACAGACAAAGGATCTTCAGAATAATGTACAGGACTACAAGATAAACCCTAAGGGGACTTCACTGACCACATAAGAAACATAAAGTATGCCGGGCGTGGTGGCACATGCCTGTAATCCGAGCACTCGGGAGGCTGAGGCAGGAGGATTGTTGTGAGTTCGAGACCAGCCTGAGCTACAAAGTGAGCTTAAGGCCAGCCTGAACTGCATAGTGAGACCCTGTCTCAAAAAGACAAAAAAAAAAGAAACATAAAGTACATGTGCTGGTATATAAGTCTTGCTCTATCTAGGTCTTAACCATCCAGCAGAAAAGTATAAAAATGAAGTATACATCATGGGGCCATAATATTAAGCTGAGCTGTAAATGGCTATGGTCGATAACTTCTTTGAATAACTCACTATTGATGTGGAATGCTGGACTGTGTTGGATTGTGTTGTCGAGTTTAAGCACCTAAGTTAGTTGAATGACAATGCAGTGCCCATCTTTGACAGTTGTAGACAAAGGAAGGGGTATAGAAAGAAAAAGTCATTCTGTGTGTCTATGGACAGTACAGTTGGGATAGATAACTCTGTGCTTCTACATATTCCTATGAGAGGCAAGATTTGCACTGATGGTGGTTGGACAGGATATTATGTTGGCTTCTAGTACTATGGTCCACTAGGAAAATAATTATTTAATTTTTGATATAACTCAGGTATAAAAAATAAGTAAAGAGCTACACTCTTAATTTACTGATAAGAGACATCTGTTATAATAATGTCTGTAAGTATATCATGTATGCACCTTGTACGATAACAAAACAGTATGAAAACAGTTTGCAATGTATTAATTTATCAAATCTGTCTTGTTAAGGTGTCTTAAAACTGTCTGATTGATATTTGTACTTCAATAAAATAAAAAATAAATTAAAAAAATAAAACATTTATGTACTTATTTTTAGATTATGAAGCAAAAACATAACATGCAAGTAATTGGCAAGGTAAAGCACATTTTAATCTTCTCTAATAGAAAGGGTATTAAGCTATGTTGTTGTTTACTGCATTGCATGATTTGTAATGGGTTCTCCCATGCGCTTACTTTGTATATAAAATAGAGGAATTTGTTTTCAGCTGTATTTCCAATAGTGAACTGAGAAAATAAGTCACAAAGGTAATGTTAATAAGGGGCAGAAATTCAAGCTCTGATAGTACATTTTGTACCTGTATATTGCAGAGAACTTTCCAATTAGGGCCAACAAGTAGAAAGCTGGTAACTCCAAGTCGAGATTTATAGTGAGAGGTCAGGAGCATGTAATGAGAATTTGGAGCACATACATCCAGCTGCAGCACCTTTAGTATGAGTACAGTTTCTAACGGCAAAAGCTAATGGCTTCACGATAATAATAAATAATAGTGAGAGCATATTCTAGCCTTAGGCCTGAAAAAAAGAACTCTGATGGCATTATACAATTTTCACTAACACTAGCTGAAGTAGTTCTATAGGAATAGTTTCATTCTCCTAAGTGCATCAGCTACATTACAATGTGGAAATCACAATAAGGAAAAATAACCTTACAGTTGAACTTCATTCATTGCTCAGTGTAATCTACATCTAAGGAAGTCCCTGTAGGTGGAAGGGAGGAAGGAAAGAAGGGAGGGAAAGGGAATCATTGCTCCCTTCCCCTATCATCCATTTATCCAGAATAAACATTTAAAAATCAAAAAGATTCTTTGCTTGGTCAAACTTCACTTACGTTAATCAACTTTTCTTAAGCCTCTCTGCATTTTTTTGTAAAATCCAGTTTTAGTAAAGAGCCTTGCGAAATGAGTTAAAAAAGAAACCTGCATACTTCATCCTCTAGCATCCCCCAGAGGTCTGATCACCTAGGCCAGTGTTTAGAAAGAACTCTACTGGCTTGCTTCAGCCAGTCTCCCATATGCCTGAATTGTCCTGTTAATAATTTTTATCCACTAATCCCTACATTCCTGCTTTGATATGAATTCCCACTCCCTCTTGCTATATTCAAAGATGAGCCCAATTTTGAAATGGTCCCATGTGTATTCCAAATAAGTTAATCGCTTCAAAAAGTATTACTGAATTGTTTTTCTATAACAAAATCTGTAACACTTAAAAAACCTGGGAATAACTTGCCACTCGCCACCTATGAGTAAAATTCCAGGATGTTCATAATGTGCAACACAGGTGGTATCACCAGCTATAAGTATCGTGCACAATCTGTGCAGCCATCATAACCCTGAAATTAATATTCAAAAGCAGACTCCAGAGTTGGCAAATATGGGATCACGTGATCTTAAAAATATGACAGTGTAGAACTTGATAAATCAGGCCAAGTTTGGCTTCCATATCTACAAAACATAATTACAGTCAACCATCACTGAAGCACACTGAACATTAAATATAAATAAAACACAGCCTGGCAGAAGTTAATGAGTTCTTAAACTGAATGATTTAATTTGTTATTAAAATGTGCCTAAAAAAATAAAAATAAAATGTGCCTACTTTTATAGTAAGCTGCACAAAATTATGGAGCAATAGTCCAGGTGACACAACCCTGAATGTGAGAAATCTGTGAATTTAGGACTTGATTTGCTGAACATGAAGTTAAATACCAGCTTTTTATAGCTTGCAGATAACACAGAGTGTGATGTCACTTTGTGATCTTGTGCTAACTGATGTTAGTGTCCACAGTGCAGATCTGTAATCTTCTCAGCAGCAACCCTGAACAAACCTCAGTTACCCAAGTATCACAGCTTCCTTCAAGGCCCCAAGAAATAGAGTAGAACAGACTAGGGATGATGAAATTTATATTAGCAAACATATAGAGAACAATGAAGCAGTATTCATAATAACTATTAAGACTGCTCCATTTTGTAAGAGGAAAATGAAGTATACCACATTGTAGACTTTTAAAACAGTTGTACAAGGATCACAAAAGTGTGCTTCAAAATTTTTCACACTTAAAAGTGAACCTCAGAGTTATTATTCTTTTGTGAAGTGAAGGCCTAAGAATCAGGTAGGTCCATTTAACCATCACTTTAAATAATACCAGCTCTCTCTTTAACAGCAAAACTGACAGTTTCATTCTAAGGCTCTCATCAAAGAGTATGCCAGCCACTCATACATACCTGAATGCAGTTGTTACAGAAAATACCACATTGGTCATATAATTGCTCCTCATGGTACTATACAATTTCAAAAAATGTGTTGAATTATTCCAGTTAGGTTAATTTTAACAAAGTGGGAATTTGTCCCCTAGTGGATGTTTAGGCACATCCATGGTTGTCACTGATGGGAGGGGAATACTGGCTTCTAGTGGATGAGAGAAGAAAGGGCCATAGGACTTCAAATACAAAGACCTATCCTTAGGCTCCAGAAAACGGGGAATTACAATTGATCTCGTGAATGAGTGCTTCTTTAGTACTGTACCATAGCTGCTTTCTTTTTTAAACTAAGACCCATCACTGGGTAGAAGCCATGAAAAATACTACATCTCTCATAAGAGGAACAATCTAAAAAAAAAAAAAAAAAGGAATAATCCAGTCCAAGACTGTTATCAAATGGCCAGCCAGATAGCTCAGCAAATTAAGGTTTTGGAAGAGCACAGTGGCCTTGGTTTGATCCCAGCTGTGCTGTGCAGGCCCTGCCACCAGGGTGCACTGAAACACGATTGAGACTGGGCATGGTGGTACATGCCTGTGATGCCAGCACCTGGGAGGCTGAAAACAGGAGAATCACTATGAGTCCTATTTACATAGGGAGACCCTATAGAGCCACCCTGTCCTAAATACAGAAAAAAAATAATAAAGTACTTGAAAAATAAGGAAATCTGATTTTCTTTAGATTCTATAAATCTTTCCAAGTTTATTTTCTGTAGTATGATGGATAAAAATCATTTTTAATGGACATGCATAGCACATGGACGTAATACGTTTGAGACTGATAAAACACATACATGTAATGCTTATAAACCAAGAACCATATAGTTCCTTACTAGTCCTCATTGAGCCCAGTACCATTTTTTTCCCTAACAGATATTTCCATCTATTTCAAATTCATATCCCAGAAGCTTCAGATCTACCTTTGTCAGGTAACCAACTTGAAATTTTCCTAATGACAAAAACACATAGTGGAATCAACAAGGACAGAACCCTTATCTTTCCATGCCTCTAAAACTGTAAAAAAATAAACATCTCTTCGAGTCACATCATTAATACTCTTATAGAAGCCTCAACTGATTAAAATCCACAATTGTCTGTGTCCCTGTGTGTGTGTGTGTGTGTGTGTGTAAATTTGCCTAAAAGTTTTATAAATGAAATTACAGAATGCCTTTTTGAGACTCCCATGTAGTTTTAGGGGATTATTTGCATCTATCTTCTAAAGCTGTGAAAATTTAATTTGAGTGCTGAATGGGGCATTAATTAATTGAATCATTTATCTGTCACTGATTGAGTACCTACCATATGCCAGGCCTAAGCTAGTTGCTGTGTTAAAAACAAATACATATAAAAAGAGTAAGATAAGCGTTTTCCTCACTATGTAGCAGGGGAGAAATGCATAAGCATTTAATTATATTCAAATGTGCTGAAGGGCAGATGAAGTTTCTTTTTTTTTGGAAATAGGGTCTCACTATGTAACCCAGGCTGGCCTCAAAATCAACCCCAAAGAGATGAAGTTTTAAAGGAAACAATGAACGTATCTTTGGGGACTCTGGAATCATTTCATAGACCATAACAACTGAATGGAGTCCTGAAAGACTCAGGAAGAGCTCTGATAAGTCATTTCTGATATGAGAAACAGAATATTCAAAGACCTGATTCCTGAGAGGGGTTATTGTATAACACCCATGAATCACTGAATGCATCATCTGAGGTGTGAGAATTAATAATGAAAATGTGGGGCCAGCGAGACAGCTCAGTGGTCTAAAGTGCCTTCTCAGGCAAACTTAGACAAGCACAGGGGACTACAGTTCGATCCCCTGGTGCCACATGCCACACCAGCCCCCACCCTCGGGGAGGGTTGAGCTGGCAAAAAAAAAAAAAAAAAAAAAGAAAAATGAATGAAAATGTGTGGAGATGCTGGAAAAAAGAAAAGCTAAGGTTTACAACAAAGTGTGAATAATATAGGTTTTGAACACTGGATAAATATGATTAGCTTTTTATTAGCAAAATTGCTTTGAAGACAATGTACAAAATAAATAAGTGAATAAGAAATGAACTGTAGGTTAGTTCAGAAGGAAGATACTATAATAAGGTTGTCAATGAAAGGAGTGACAACAGCATAGAGAAGAATGACATTAAATTTAAAGCACTAGCAACTATGAGCTTAAGGGTTTAGGGAAAATGCTGATGTGTCTGTAAAACCTGTTAAGGATGACCCTAGTGTTTTCCAACATAGAAAAACTGCACAGACATTAATATTCTTTACAACTAGTCCCTGGTGAGTAGAAGACACCGCAGGGCAGCGGCCATGCAGGACTGCAGATACAGAGATCAGTTCACACAAGAACTATAGCCTTATAAGCCATCAACTTAGAAGGGCCCAGCAAAATGTGAAAAGCAATATATCACTGAAAAATGAGTAAAGGGGAAAAATGCAAAGGTTTCATAAATAAGTAGTTTTGGGTGACAGAAAGAAAGAGGAATTTATGAAGCAGACAAAAGTAATGAGAAAGACTGTCAAAAATATAAGTTGGAAGGGGAACTGTGAAGAAACAATGGATTATCAGAAGACCTCAGATTTAATCTTCTACTGAAGCCCTGTGGGCAAAAAAAAAGTCATTGCTTAAAGGGAGGAAGTGGGAGAGGGAGAGGAAAGGGGAGGGGGCCAGAAAGGGAGAGAAGAAACTAATTCTTCCTCAGAGAGATGAAGTTTCTCTCTAAAAATTAAAGAAACAAAAAACTGCATGATAACAACTTACAAAAGAAATACTTAGTTTATACAGCTAAAATGATGGTGTATTAATTTTTATGTATTTCTGAAAGAATTCATTAATTTTTTCTAATTAAATGCAGGAGAAATTAACACATTTTTTTCATCACTGAGGTTATGACATAATGCCATAGGAAATCATTTCTGGTTTAATTCACCAATTGAACATTAGCTCCCTTGGGTTCCGGGTCAATGCACAAAGCACAGCGCACTGTAGAAGATACGAGACCTATGGGGAGCTACAAGATGGGCTTCATTTCTAATGAGAAAAGATTTTTATTTACAAGACAACCCAGCTGTGAAGCTGAAGCAGTAACATGATTAATTTAAGCACTCTGCATTTAAAGGTCGAGTACTTTTAACAACTTCTCTCTTGTTCTTGAGAGCAAAATAAAGAACTATTAAATAATATTTATAAATATTTATAAATGTTATATGAAGAGTCTCTTTTCGATACATATTGGTTTTCAAGTGCTATATATTTAGATTAAAAAAGATTAAACCTAATTTACACAGCGGTTTAATGTGTAAATTAAATTCTTTGGGTATAAAACTTCCAGAAATTTAAAACTCTTCCAGGTCACAATCTATATCCCACTTATTTTTAACAGCACTTCCTTCCCTCTTACTGAAATTTAACCAAGCTTTCATCAGCTTGAACTTAAAAGTCCAGAGGGAAAGTAATCAATAGAAAATTAAGTAGTTTCTCTGGGCTCAAGAGTGGACTCTCACACGTGGACAGCACTATGTTCATTTCTGGACCAGGATGAGTTGTTATCCCAAAATGAGAAGAATCTCAAGCTTAGAAACAAGTCACAGGTGCATGGAGTTGGTCTTGCCCTGTATTTTTTACATTACTGAGAGTGGGTGACTTAAAGTCCCTGATCCTCAGTAGTAATTATTTGTAATGTAGAAATAGAGCATTGGTCCACCTCACTGGATTAATGAGATTAACTAGTCAGTTCATTGAAAAAAAAAACATATAAAGTAAAAGTATTATCAGCTTTGTTCATTTTTAAGGACAGTTTCTGGAAATACACAAAGATATAACTGGATATGCTCACTTAAGAAGAATTAGGTCGTGACCATACTTCACTTTTAAGTATGTTCTGCCCTTTAAAAACTAAAACAAAAACTCAAGTACTTAAAAGGAGGCCAGATAAAATTATTCTTTGAAGTATTTAACAGTTTTTCTTAGAATTTTTACAGCAAAAGTAAGCTTTTGTATGAAATGTTCATCCTTATTTTACTGTTATCATCTGTAATTGTTCATAATTATATATTCTTCCTTTACCTCCTTATGTTCTGCCTACTTACTTAGTAACAGCATTGCAGACACTGGATTATCAGCAAACAAACTGAGGGTCCAGTGAGATAGCTCAGTGGACTAAAGCATCTGCTTAGGCAAGCTTAGG
>PVKA01010509.1:7658-64269 GCA_004027165.1 Ctenomys sociabilis
GAGAGAGAGAGAGAGAGAGAGAGAGAGAGAGAGAGAGAGAGAGAGAGAAAGGAGATAAGGAGATAAGCCCTTCCAGGTCATGACCCAGGGACCCACCTCTTCCAGCCAGTCTTCATTTCCCAATATCATATTTAACTATAAACCCACCACTGGATTAATCCACATCACATCCTACAATCAAATGACCTCCTGAACCCCCATCTATGAGAGCATGAGGCTTTGGGGGACATCTGGATATACACCACTCCAACAGTGATAGGTTTGGATGGTGTCGCAGCAGAGAAACAGGCAGAAGGAAAAAGGGAAAGGGGCTTTATTATCTTGGAGGACACGAGAGAATTTAGGAAGATAAGGAATTCTCTGGATTGGAACAAAGGGAAGCTGAGGTTTTTATGGTCTTTTGCCAGGGGTGGGGTTTGAGGGGGATGTTTAGATACCTGAGGAGCTGACTTGGGCCTTCCCTGAGGTGGCGGGAAAGGTAAAAGGGAATTGAACCCTGAGCTGAGTTGGAGAAGAAGGGGGGAAGTGGTCTCTGGGAAGATAAGCTATTATTTTAAGGGCTTCATCCATACTGGATTACCACCATAATAATTCAGCAATTCATTCTAGGGCCAGAACCTATCAAACAGTGCTGTAGATTCTGACTTTGAAAGACGTGTGACCTCAAATGTAAAAGCCAGGCCTGGTGTCACATACTTATAGTTCCAGCTTTTTAGAAGGCCGAGGCAAAAAGATCCTTTGAGTCCAGGAGTTCCAGACTGTATTACCCAGACCAGCCTGGGTAATACAGTGATACCCTGTTTCAAAAAAGAAATAGTATAAATTTGTGCTGCTGGGTCAGTGCTTCAAGCCCATTTTTCTTTATTTTTTTCAGTGCTATAGAAAGGATAATTAGACACATTGCCCCATTGAATGGTAACGTTTGTGGTGAAAATGTATTAGTCCAGGTGTGCCTGGACTCCTTGAGATTTTCAAAACATAATTTTAGAAAACAAGATAGGGGGCTGGGGAGATGGCTCAGCAGAATAAGCGCTTCCCTAGTAAGCACAAGGGACTGAGTTCAATCCCCAGTTCTGAAAAACAAAAAAGATACAGGAATACTTCAAAGAACTTTTGAGTTCTTGAATAAGAGTAAGTTGCAGGCATGATTTCCTCTTGCCTCTAAAACATGCATGCAACATGTGTGTTGCCTCTATGAAGCATAATCTATTTCTTTCCTTCTTCTTCTTCTTTTTTTTTTTTTTGCAATACCAGGAATTGAACTCAGGACGCTGCACTTGCCAGGCAAGTGCTATCTCCCTGGCCCAGCATAATCTTTTCTGAGCCTGATCATCAAATACACTCAGAGTCAGCCTTTTTGCAGAGCTATCTTGCTTCTGTTTGTTCCTTCAGGCTGGAATGTTCCTCAGTTTCTCCTCATGTCTCAAAACAGGCATTTAGATGATTATAGGTTAGTTATTTTATAGAATGTTCCTCATTTTGGGTCTGTCTCTTTTTTTCTTTGGAGAGAGGGTCTTTATAGCTAGAACCGGGCTTCAACTCACTATGTAGCCAAAGGTGACCTTAAACTTGGGCTGTTGATCCCTCTACCTCAGCCTCCCAAGCACTAAAGTTATAGGCACGCACCACATCTGGCTTATACTTGATGTTTTCTCATCAGTTCAAGGAGGGCATCATGTCTGGTTGGAATCCTGCAGAAGCTGTTTGTGTTCTTGCTGCTTCTTTTTAGGTGGCATGTGGTTCTACCTGACTCCTTATCAGTCCTGTTTACTTTGTTCTTTGATGGCTCCCAATTCAGGCGCATTTATAAAAACAGCATCCCAGCTCTACAGCCTGTTCTCACGTGTCCTCCAGAACCTTGTTGGGGTTTAAGCTCCTTGGAACCTGAGCTGGCACAATCTGGAGCTAGAGCCTGGAGCTTGGTTGGAGACTTGCCCTTGGCATTGGATTTTGGCCAGCACAGGCCGGGACACTGGAGGTATGGGCAACGGTGGCACCAGCACACTTCCTGACCTTGGGGTGGGCGATGAGGCTAAGTCGGGTGAACTAGCGGCTGAAGACTTTTGCGGTCTTGGACCTGACTTCCTCGGGACTTACAAGGGCCCCAGAGCACTGGCTTGTGACCCATGGCCTTGCCATCGTTGGTCTTCATATTCTGTAGGCCCCTCTGTGCACCTTGGCAAAACACGTTTCTCAGAAGTTTCTTTCTCCTTTCCTTCGTCTCTTTCTCCCTCCTTCTTGCAGGGCTTTCACACTGAGCTATTATATCCTGAACCCCTTTTATTTTTGGCATTTAGGCTAAGTCTCACTAAGTCTCTAACTTGCCCATGTTGAGCTTGAATTTTTTATCTTTCTTCCTCAGCCTCTAAGAATGCTGAGATTAGAGGGATGTGCTGTCACCACCTGATGAGGAACAGTTCAATGGGTGCTTGATGTCCTGAGTCATTTTGGGGACCAGATATGTGTGGTGTGGTCTTGAGCGTGGCTGTGCCTGTACTGGAGCTGGCCAACGAGGCTAGCTAGCCCTCAATTCAGGTGGTATCTGTCAGTATTTTCTAAGATTATTTTATTTTTATTATTTTTAATTTTTTTCCATAATTTTATTGAAGAACAAATAGCAATGAGATAAATGATCAATACATTGCATATTGTTTTCATAGTGGTTTTTTGTTATGCAAGATGCATACATGATATTCTATTTACAAACACTATTAGAGCAGATGCCTCTATTCAATGAATTAAGAGAACGTAGCTGTATACCTATCTTTTTTTAAAGCTGAATTATAGTAGTTTCAGTAATTAACACTTTTTACATTGTTATCTTCCTAGTGGTTATTTATAGTACAAGAAGCAGACAGGATATCCTGTCCAAACACTATAAGTGCAAATCTTTCTTCTCATAGAATTATGCCAAAGAACTGCATATTTATCCTAACTGTATTGTTTATACAAACACAGAATGGTCCTTCCTTTGTATTCCCCCCCCGCCTTTTTTTTTGTTTAGTCCTGTCAGAGATGGGTATTCTATTGTCATTCAATTATTATAGGTGCTTGAATTCAGTGAAACAATCCAACCCAGTCCAGCAGTCCACAATAGTAGTGGATTATCTGAAAGAAGTTGTTGACTAGAGCCATTTACATCTCAGCATATTATTATGGTTTTATTTTATATACCTCATTTTTATATTTTTCTGCTGGATGGTTAAGACCGAGATAAAGCAAGACCTATATAACAAAAAAATGTAACTTTTGTATCTGAGGAGGCCAGTCAAGTTCCCTCAGGGTTTATCCTGTAACCCTGTACTTCACTTTGTAGATCCTTTGTCAGTGTCAGCCATGTAGGATTTTCTAAGATTATGTTACTTATTCTTTATTTCTAAAGGACTTATTACAGACCATGAAAATATCTTTGCTTATCAAACTTGGAGTCACTAGTTTTAATCTATATTGAAATATCGTGCTTAATTATTATGATGGTTACCAAAATGTGTTTTTCTGTAATTTTATCTATATTTGTCAGCAAGTGACTGTAAGGTTTTTTTTTTTTGTTTCATTTGGTTTTGTATTTTAGGGAAGGGTCTACAGGATGTTCAGGGTCTCACTACTAGATTTGACTTGTAGTGATCTGCCTGTTTTTTTTTGGCGGAACCGGGGACTTGAACTCAGGCCTTTGCGCTTGCCAGGGAAGCACTTATTCCACCGAGCCATCTCCCTGGCCCCTATCTGCCTGTTTATAGCTTCCCAAGAGCAGGGATTGCAGGTGTGCACCACCACACCCAGTTTGTGATTATAAGGTTGAAGTTTCACATTTTCTCTCTCTATATATATATTCCATAAACTAAATCAGCTTATTATAGGCTAGGGATGGCTCAAATAGTAGAGCGTCTACTGATTTTTCAATTCTTTCAGTCTTCTGATGACTGACTTGACTATGACCATAGAAATGATATCATAGGTCTTCATGCAGGAACCACAGTGACAGGTTC
Source organism: Ctenomys sociabilis (assembly GCA_004027165.1). Lineage (NCBI taxonomy): Eukaryota > Metazoa > Chordata > Mammalia > Rodentia > Ctenomyidae > Ctenomys > Ctenomys sociabilis. Next base: position 11,645 of record PVKA01010509.1, read on the forward strand.
CTACAGCCCATGTCTTCATTTTGGACTTGCTATAGAAGGAGTATACTTTGTATGCTGGCTGATTTCAATTTTTTTTCACCATTTTCCAGAGTAAGGCATCATAGCGGATCCCATATTTACCAACAATGCCAACTTGGTGTGTTTGACCATATCAACATGACCTAGGCCCAAGCCCTCCTTTCCTCTGTCTCTGTCCTTTCCTCAGTCTCTCCCCCTTTCTCCCTTTCTCATGGCAAGAACTTATGGATTCTTGTTTTATTTTAGGGGTTTATAACTCTTACTACCATTATATATTTTGATGCCAGAGTTATCTTTTTTTTTTTTTTTTTTTTTTTTTGTGGAACCGGGGATTGAACTCAGGTCCTTGCACTTGCAGGGAAGCACTTTTTCCACTGAGCCATCTCCCGGCCCAGAGTTATCTTAAATTTGGCTAGTGGGATCACATTCAGCTTGGTTGCTATGTTCTGTTGACAGACTTCCAATATTCTTTGAGAATTTCCTGACTTTCTAATCCAACGAACTGTTACAAGATCACTGTGTACATTTCCTGACTTAGCCCTCAAAACAGGGAGTCTTAATGCCTTTTAATGGTAAATGATTTTTATTTTTATTTATTTATTTTTTTTGCTGGACCAAGGATCGAACTCAGGACCCGGTACTTGCCAGGCAGTGCTTATGCCACTGAGCTATCTCCCCAGCACTTGGTGAATGCTTTTTATTTATTTTTATATTTATTTATTTATTGTGGTACCAGGGATTGAACTTAGGACCCTGCATTTGCCAAGCAGGTGCTTATTCTGCTGATCTATATCCCTGGTGGTGAATGATTTTTAGAAAACAAGATTTTGGTGTTAGGTGTGCTCATTGCTGTTGGTATCTGACTGCTGTAGGCATTCTCACTAGTTAGAACTAGAAAATATATGCGTACATGTCATTCCCCCACAGATATGGAAAACCTTTTAGTAGGACTGATAACCTACAGTTTCAGTGTAGTTCACATGGTTCATTATAGCTTCCCCACCTGCTGTATTTATAACACCCTTTTAAATTAATTGATTGATCAATTGATTTAGAGATAGGTTCTCAGTATATAATTCAGGCTGGTCTTGAGCTTACTATGTAGCCTAAGCTGGACTCAAACTTATGGGAAGCCTCCTGTCTCACCTCCTGAAGACTAAGCATAGAAGTATGTGCCAGCACACCCATCCTGTCACATTCATTTTCAGCATCCTTTGTCCCATTAATATGTTCATTTATTTTCTCAGTCTCGCTGTATGAAACTCCTGCCTGACTGTAGCCCACTGCCCTGCTCATCACTATTTCTTTATGTAGGCCACTGATCTCAAGGTTAAAGAACTGAATTTTAAGGAAAGAGAGCAGGAAGCCCTGCTTTGTATTTAGAATGGGGATGTCTTGGATTTTCATATCTTTTATTTGCAGATCAGAAATACCAGGGTCTAGTGAGTTAGCTCAGTTGTCTAAAGCACCTGCTTGGGCAAAATCAGTCAGGGGCAAGGGACTGCAGTTCGATCCCCAGCACCACATGCTGCACTAGACCTGCCCTTAAGGAATCCAGAGCTAGCCAAAAAAAAAAAAAAAAGAATTCTATAATTTAGGGGACAGGGAGATGGCTCAGTAGAATAAGCACTTGCTGGCAAGCACTAGGGCCTGAGTGCTTTTCAATCCCTGGTTCTGAAAAAGAAAAAGAAAAAAGAAAAGAAATACTAGCAATAAGGATCAGCTTAAGGAGGCCTTAGAGAGTCTGGTTTTAGGTCTTACATTCTTCATTAATAGGTTTGTAACAAATTTATATGTAATGATCACATGGACTTCTTGAAATCCCCAAACCCTTAGGTTTCTGGGACTATCAGGCCTTGCTAGTTTAGCTGTGCACTGAAGAGAAGTTTTCTGTACTTTAACAAATGTATTTAGGCATTTTGTAGTGAAAATGTTTTCAAGTTAAAGTGTTTATTACCAGAAATTTCCAACCTGAACACCTACTTTGAAGGTATCTTTTTTTGAAGGTATTTAACTGAGTAATTCCTGTGAAGTATATGCTTTTACTGGCAGGTGACTTGTTATATGGCAAGTGTAGAATGGACTTCTAGTCCTTGGAGAATGGTTGAGAAACCTCTAGAAACCTCAGGCTTTCTTGAGGTCATCTCATCCTGCTATCTATTCCCAGTGGTGTAAAACAGCTCCTTCCTATGACATTTCATACACCCCTGTGAAGCTTCTAGCTCAAGCCTCACAGCAATTCCCACAGGTTCAGGCACCCATTTTGGTCATCTTTGGATGACCATGACCAGTCACACTGTGATACAACAGCTTTAGGACAAGGGGGTGGTGACAGGTTTTTCAGGAGTGCAGTAAAGATATAGAAAAGATGAAAAGAAGTTTTTATTAACTCCAAAGACATGGAGAGGATCAAGGGCAGATGGGAAAATCCTTTGACCTGAGACAAGGAAAGCTGACACTTTTGTGGACTTTTGCTAGGGGTAGAGTTTGAGGGGCATTTTCAATTACATGTAAGGAACTGATTGGGGTCTGTCCTGTGTGTGTGCAAAAGATGAGAAGAAATTGTACCTAGGGTTGGAATGGAGAAGGAGGAGGAAGTGGCCATTGGGAAGGTAAGTTCTTCTTTAAGGGCTTCAGACATGTTAGATGACCACCATAATAATTTAGCACTTTATGCCAGGGCCAGAACCTATCAGATAGTAAAGGGCTATCTAAATGTTTCTTATGACTCCTCTTCCCAGTGACACAACATCTTATATTGCATGAATTTTTAGGACTCCTGCAATAAAATGCTCTTAAGATTCACCATTTTGGTATAGTTCCTTAGTTGTATGATCAAAGGAATATTCAAGATTCTTCAGTGCAGGTTCTATTGAATGGCCATGAGCAGCTCTGAACTTCATTCTGATAGATTTTGAGTCACATGTTCTTTGGAGACAGCCATTCTTTTTTCTTTGGTAACCAGGGCTCACACTCAGGACCTTGCACTTACCAGACAAGGGTGCTTATGTTGCTGAACTATCTTCCACAGTCCTAGACAGCCACTCTTGGAGAATAGTGTATGACATCTTTCCATACCCAGATATACCTTGGAACTGAGCTTCAGGTGTTCAGTGCAGGATAGATAATTTTCATGCACTAATACTTTGGCAGGAACCTTGCATTCATAGCACCAACGATGTTTATATTACGATGAGCTTCTTCAGTTGCTTTAGTGTTCTGTAATGTAACCTCTATGTCCAGGGTCTTCAATGAGCCACTATAAGCTGACACATCAGCTTACAATGTATCAGCAGAGAACTTCATCTTGTGTTTTACAATCCTCAGACCTGCAATTCTGCAGTTCTTGGAAGGCCTGAGTCTTCCCGTGATAAACATCTATGTATTTAATGTGGTAATTATCCCCTAGGCTGCTGGAGCCATTTGTGTACTATTAAATGATAATGACTGATAACTTCTGGCAGAGTGATCCTGGGGTAAAGCAGAGATAAAATATCTTATGGCAAGTGTTAGGGAAAATATCACAACTCAGGAGACCCTAGCACAATTTATGATGACCCATTGTGGAAAGGTGGTCAGCTGATTCCAGCAAGTGGCTGTTTTGATACCCTCTGTGTCCCTTTAGGTCCTACATTGACTTGAGGGTGGCCTTAAATACCTTTTGAGAGAAGGCCTGTGTGTTCTGCCTGGCTGGTCTGCTGACACTCCCAGGTCCTAAGCTTGGTGTTGCCTACAATGTCTGTCATCCTCTCCATCCTTACACTGTGACACACACTTCAATTCCTTCATCATAGTACTGCAGTTGGTTTTCAGCTGCATTATTTGCCTACTCATCTCTCATTTCCACTAGACTTCCAGCCCTTCTATAGCAGGGGCTGCAGGCCATTCATATTTATTTGCATATCCTTGGGACATAGAAATAGATCAGTAATGATTTGCTGAATGAATAGATGGGTGAAGGACTGCTTCAAAAGGGGTGACTTAATGTGGATTCTCATTGGCTCAGGTTACAAGGATGGAAGCCATGTTCATTTCCCTAACAACAGCAGAGGACATTTTCACTACCTGCTACTGTTTGGCTATTCAGTTTTGTCCACAGAACATATTGTGTTGGGGCAACAGTGAAGAGTTAAGGGACAGGCAGGTTTTCAAATATTAGAGCAAACACTAAGCTGAGCTAACCACATCCTAAAGCACTGTTGCTGACAGTGATGAGAGTTTAGGAGACTTAAAAAAATTACATTGAGTCACATTGGCATCAGCACCTAGTATATTTCATATTTGGTTCATGTTACTATTTTTTTTTCTTTTTTTTTTTTCACGTTACTATTTTTGTAGCTGGTAATTTAGCTACTACATATTATTTATGTTAATTTACCATCATTAAGATACAAATTACAGTATATGAAAGATTGTTAAGTCTAAAAAATATAGGCTAATGTGTCCAAAAATGGTGAGTTATCTACTTCCTTCTCTACTGAACTGGTTACTCATTTAACTGAACTAAATGACCCAGACAGGAGATGTTGCAAGTCCTCGTAGCTCAAATCATGTGCTTGTGAGCCAGTACAAAAAAAGTCATTGAAATTCAAGACATTTAGTTGATACTTTGCAAATTGGTTCACTTAAACATATTAGGACATATAATGATTTGCAAAGTTTGCAGTTTAGTAGTGATATCCACTAGTTAGCATGTGTAACCCACAAGCACACACGCACAGTTTTATAACTTCATACTTGAAAAAATTTAAAAGTATTCCTTCACCTAGCAGTGTTGAAAATAGTCTGTTATATCTATTATGCTAAATCAATTGACAAGAAAATTGAATGTCTTTGAAGGGGAAAAACATCCTCTGGATTTTATTTTTAGTACTGTGAATTTTACCTGGGTCTTTACATTAGGCTATACTCCCAGTATATCTTATCTTTTTATTTTGAGACAGGGTCTCACTAAATTGTCCAGGCTGGGTTCCAGCTGTGATCCTCCTGCCATAACCTCCTAGAGCACTGTGAAAATATGCGTGCCCTACCACATGTAGCCTGAATTATAGTTTTAGAAGGTGGTTTTGACTTTATATTTAAAATCTAGTTTCTGTTATTATTTTTTTTGTTTCTTTTTAAATACAATTTTGTTTTTCTCTATACTTGGTTTATTTAAAACCAAATAATTTTCATCAGAAGTTAAGGTCAGGAAAAAAAAATAGAGTTAAGGTCAGAGTTGAGGCTTAGGCATAGTAAGAACAAGTCATTACCATAACATTACAGTGATCCATGCGTACACATTTATAGCAGCACAACTCATAGTAGCTAATTTTGTCCTATACGTCCACCAACAGATGAATGGATAAGGAAAATCCATTTATATACAATGGTATTTATATATAACAGAGTACTACTTTGCCGTAAAGGATAAACTTGAGTCACTTTTAGGATGCACTCTGAGACCATAATGTTAAGTAAAATAGACCAGACATATGAGCTTAAAATTTAAATAGTTTTTCTTATATATAAAATCAAAAATATAAGAGCTAAATAAATGATAGATAATATGAGTAGTGAGGTTTTTTTTTTTTTGTTTGTTTGTTTTTGTGACTGGCTCAGCCCACCCTGGGAGCAGGGCTAGCACAGCATGTGGTGCTGGGGATTGAACCGTGGTCCCTGCGTGCTTGCCTAAGCAGGTGCTTTAGACTGCTGAGCTGTCTCACCAGCCCCCAAGTTTGAGATGTTTTCCAAATGAGAAGGGAAACAAAAGGTGGGGGGAGAAGCAGGAGACAAGGGAATGGGTTGAAAAAATCTCTGGGGAGAGAGTTTTGCAAACTGGAAGGGGATCAAGAGATGGAGCAGGGAGGAAGAGAGAAGTAGAGGACATAGAATGAGGTGTGTTATGCACAGGTACCAACTTCCCATGTTATATACTAATAAAACAAAAAGTATAAGGGCCAGTGAGATGGCTCAGTAGAATAAGCACTTGCCTGGCAAGTGCAAGGGCCTGAGTTCAATCCCTGGTTCTGCTAAAAAAAAAAAAAAGTGTAATAATTACCTTCTATTTCTTTAATGGGTGTTTGTGATCCAGGTCATTGATTGAAATGTTTTTATAAAGTTCTATTTAAAAAGTAACTGATAAAAATAATTAACTGATAATGCCAGGCACGGTGGTGAGCACCTGTAAACTCAGCCCTTGGGAGTCTCAGATGGGAGGTCCCTGAGTTCCAAGCCAGTCTGGGCTACATAGTGAGGTTAAGACTAGTTTGAACTACACAGCAAAACTCTGCCTCAAAACAAAACAAAGAAAAACTTTCTAAAACCAAAAAAAATATGATTATTTATACCTAGTAGATTTTCAGTAAATGTTTATACAGGCATAATTTAAACTAAATCTGATGCCAGGTATAGTAGTGCACACCTGTAATCCCAGCACTCAGAGGCTGTGGCAGGACTGGTAAGAGTTTGAGGCCAGCCTGAACTACATAGCAAGACTCTGTCTCAAAAAATCAACCAAAGAGAAAGTCTGATATTTAAAAATAATGATGTTAAAGTTTCAAGAGAATGTTTGAGAAAAGTGAAATTGCATAAAGAATCTTCATTTTGAATCTGTAAAACAAAAACCAAATAAATATTGCTGGCTCAACAAGATTTTGAAATTATGGATGCAAACTGTTTTACTGTGAATTGTTGACAGTGAAAATCAGGACAATCAATATAGCTCTGTAAAAACAAAAATAAAGGTAACTATTAAGACTAGTTTTTTTCCCCCTCTTAATCATTCAGGGGAAGGAGAAGACAGAACTAACATTTAAATTTTTTTTTTTTGGCAGTACTGGGGACTGAACTTAGGACCTTCCACTTGCCAGGCAAGTACTTATTCTACTGAGCTATCTTTCCAGCTTAGTAACCTTTTTAAAAGAGAATAAAAACTAAGAAAAAATAATAAAAAATGATACAGAATTTCAAAATGAGATAGGAAATTAACAATGGTTGTTATATTGCATATTGTTCTCTTCAAAGTTGAATAACTACTTTGAATAGATTACCTATCAGATATAGGCATGAATAATTGATCAAACAATTAAGAATTAACTGATCCTTTTAATAAACCTATGTAAATTAGTAGTACAATTATCTTGGATATATATATATCCCTTCCTTTTTTCTTTTCCCATCCCAGTTGTTCCTTCCTTTTGAGCAATACAATATCTATTATACCTTTTGGATTTTACTCTTTTAGTTCCTTATATTAGGTGGACAATATGATGTTTACACATGTGAGTGTGATTTATTTCACTTTTGAGTATGGTCTCTAGTTGCATCCATTTACCTAGAAAAAAACTTAAGTTTATCATTCCTTATAGCTGAGTAGTACTGTATTATACAAAAATACCACATCTTTTTTATCCATTCCTCAAACACTGGGCATTTGGGTTGTTTCTAAGATTTAGCTATGACAAACTGTGTTGCTGCTATAAACATGGGTGCACATATATCGCTGTGGTATGATGTTTTCAATTCTTCTGGAAAAATAACACAGAAGGGGAACAGCTGGGTGTAATGGACTGCCAATCCTAATTTCTTTTTTAATCTTAACTTCTAAAGGAATCTCTATAATGATATTCACAGTGGTTGTACAGTCTACACTCCCACCAACCATGGAAAAGGGGAAAACTGACATTTTGGAACATCAATTTATGTCATTCATTAGTCCAGATACTTCATATAGTGCATAGAATCCTTGTAGGTTACAGATAAGGAAACAGCTAGGGAAGTTTGAAAATACATGTAAAAATAGAAAGGCTGACATTAAACCCTAGCCTGCCTGGCTCCACTGTTGTGTCTCTATTGTACTATATTTGGAACTACCTTCAGCTAGCTCTGGTAGCTCCTTGGAAGAAGATGTATAATAAAGTTTGAAAGTTATTCTTGTGACCAATTTGCTTCCTGGTTCCTAATCAGCCAACTAAATGTTAATGAAGTGTGCGGGACCACTTGAGCAACTCTCCTTGAAAGAAAAGCAACTGTCTCCATTTTGACTGAGTCTGATCCTATTTCTTCAAATTGTTATGTACAGAGCTGGCTAGGACTTCTGTTTATCCTTCAATTGGCCTTAAGCAATGTGCATTGGTCTAGCTGAGGTGCTGGTCATAGTCTTTGAAGGTGGCATGTGTGTTTCCCTGGTAAGCCTGGTGCTCCTTAATGTGAGCTGGGTGGAGACAGGATGGTAGAGCTAATGCTCCATGCTGCCAGCTGGGATTGCGCCTCAAAATAGAGGCTATGACTTCCTGGGGCTTGAAAGACTACATCAAAGCTGAAGCACCAGACTTTCCAAAACATTAAATACTATATAATGCAGATTACTCTCTCTGCAGATCCTCTCTGCATATGGCAGAGGTAAATGTAGGCCACCCACCTAGCTCAGCTCACAGTAGTCACCTACTTGCCACAATTCTCAGTCAATCCTTAAGCCACTCCCCTACTGAATAAAAACTGGTGAGGCCCTGGGTTGCTCTCTTGGTTCTGGAAAGCCATGCATGACAGGACTTAGAGCCCCTCGACTCCTCAATGATTAAAAATATAATTTAGTGTCCTTATTTGTGCTGTGGGTTGCATGGAAAGTGGTAGATTGGAATCAATTTGATGGGATTCCAATAACATAACATTGGGATTACAAATATTGATTTCTTGGACTGAGACGAGGACCAGGAAGCATCTCCTACAATAAGGGCCATTTTGTTAACAGTTATGCCTCCAAATCAATGAACACACTAATTTACCTCTTCTATCAAATTTTTTCTTAAATCAGCACCAGAACAAATGTCTTTGTTCAACTTCGCAACTTTTTTTTTTCAACTTCTTAATTTCTTCTGCACTAGCTTAACATTAAATTTCCTATTAAGTAAGCTGCAGTTCAATAGTGAAGCACATGAGTCAAACAACTTTGGGTAGGCATACTGGCAATGGTGTTATACTAGTACATGACTTCAGTCAAGTTATGCAAATGCTCTGGGGCTTTGCTTCCTTCCTTTTCTGTGAAATGGGCATTAAAACAGTATTGGATAGTTTTCTGATTGGTTTAAATGGCTATCAGGCATTTACAATGCTTGGCACTTAGAAAGTACTTGGAGAATGTTCACTTTTGTTTGCTTTTTGGCACAGGGTCGTGCTGTGGAGGTACAGGCTAGTGTTGAATTCACTGTAGCCCAGGCTAGCCTCAAACTCAGTGATCCTCTTGCCTCAACCTCCCCAGTGCTGGCAATACAGGTTTGTGCCATCACACCCTGCTAGAATGTTTGTTCTTATCAATGTTTACATTCAAGAGCTAACAAGTTTTGAACAGTTACTGAGGTTATGCCTTTTCCTCACCAAACTGCAAATAACCTTGAAAGTTTTGAGCTCAGGAAATTTCAGAGGCCTTTACCAGTTTTGCAGGACTGAAGCATACTTGTGATTCTAAAGAGACAAGAGTGCTTAACAGAATCCCTCTCCAGCTAAATTCCCATTTAATACTAAATGGGAGTGGGGGCGTCCAAGGCCCCTTTTGGTTGTCTTTACAAGTATGATCAAGGAATTTAATAACTTTCACCAAAGAAGCTCAAAACTAGGGATTCAAAATCAGTTTGTCATGCAAAAAATTAAAAAAAAAATCTTCAAACCCTGGTCCGCTGCCAGGTTGATGGAAGCACCAAATAAGCACAGTGAAGGGCAAGCTCGCTCCCTAGGATCACAGCATGGGATGAAGACCTCTTGCAGATGACTACCAAGCGTTTTGTTCTGGCTTTAGAAAAGCAGAGGTGCCAGAATCATGTGGAGAAAAGATAGCCCCGCGACTGCCTGATTTAGGCTTGAAGAGACTGGATGATGCTTAGCACTAGGCGGGGAGCTTCGGGATCACGCCCGAAATTTGCACCGTCTGTTTCCGCCATCTGGCCACTGTGTCAGGAGGATAAACCTGGTTCTTAGCATTTTCCTTTGGGACACACAGGTCTCTCTTATTTAAATACAGCCCTTGCGACAGACTGCGCAGTAGCTGCAGAGCTCCTACATCCCGGACACTAGTCACCCTAAGCCGCTAAGCTGAGCCGCCGGAAGCGCCACTACTGGGGACCGCAGCACCTCCCCTAGGCGCGCGAGCGTGTCGTCACTGCCACTGGCCAATCAGAATGTGCGACCAAAATAGCGCGGTATAAATACAGACTGGCCCCAGCCACGCGAGCAGACAGGGCGCTGGGGTGGGGCTGCGCGCACAGGTGGGAAGGCGGGGCCGCGCCACCTGTGGGGTGGGGTGGGGTGGGGCGGGGCGGGGCGGGGCGAGGCTGGGCCGCCCCGCCACCCACGTAGCGACGTAAGCCCGGAAGTCACCAGCTACATCTAATACAAAACATGAGTTTCCGAGTAACACGGATGCGGCTAGTTTCAGATTAAACATCACTCATCCTCCCATCTGGTTTCCTCTTCGGAAAGAATCGCCATTCGCAACTGGCAGGCTTGCGTAACCACAGGGCGGGCTCGAGGAGTCGCCCGCAACCGCGTTTCCAGGGGTGACTTTTGTCCTACAGGAACAAACATTCTAGACGGCGCGAAGCCTGGGAAGAAGCCTCCGCGTTTCTCCTCTCTGACAGCAGGCTCTTCTAGGGAATGGGACAAGGAGGACAGGCGCCTACCTAAAGGCGACGGAGATCCGTACACGCCCGTCCCGAGAGGACCAGACCAGTGCGGGATATTTTGTATATGTATTTATGGGGGCTGTTGCCTCCTTGATTCACAAGGAGCATTTCTTGTATTTTTAAATCTGGTTTCAGAATACTGATTCTCATAAAATGAATTAGGAAACATTCCCTTTGATTTTCTGAAAGACTGTGTAGAGTTTATGTTATTTCTTTAAATCTTTGGAATCATTTTCTAATGAAACTATAAGATTTTCATTAGGCTGTAGATTTCTTTTAAGAAAGAGGGTTATTTTTAGCTACAAATTAAATTCCTTTAACATATAGGGTAGTTTAGGTTTTTCTATTTATTCTTGGATGAGTTTTCATAGCTTTTGGCCATGAAAAAGTTGATCCTTTTTATGTTAATTGTCATGTTTATAGGACAGAGTTATTCAGATGATTATTTTATTGTCCTTTTAGTGTCTGTATGACTTGTGATGATATCCCATTTTTCATTCTTAGTACTCGTTTTGATGATTTTATCTTTTCCTATTTTTAATTTCACTGGTTTCTGTTCTGATTTTTGTTATTTATTCTGTATGCTTCACCTTCTACTAGTTTTCTTATTTTCCAAAGTGGAAACTTGTATCATTAATATAAACTTTCTTTTCCAACGACATTCATCCAGTGCTATAAATAAATTTGACAAATTGTTTTTTCATTTTTATTTAGTTCTAGACATTTAAATATTTCTCTTCAGCATTTTGACTCATCATATTCAAATTTTAAAATTCCTATTTTCAGCTGTTACTAATTTTTAGTTTAACCCACTGTCATTTCATAACAACTTTGTTTTTAAGACAGTCTCAGTCTGCTTTGAACTTGATGTGACCTTCACGATTAAACTTCTGGAGTGCTAGGATTACATCCATGAGCCACCAAATCCAAGCAGAATTTTGTATGATTTCTATTCCTTTAATTTATTGAGATGTGATTTATAGCTAGAATGTAGTCTATGTTGACTAATATTCCACATAAGCTTGAAAGAATTTGTCTTCCCATGTTGGATGAAATAATTTATAGGTATCAATTCTTTTTTTTTGCGGAACTAGGGATTGAACTTCCGCCCTTGCACTTACCAGACAAGCATTTATTCTACTGAGCTATCTCCCCAGCTCTTATAGATATCAATTCTTTTTTGAGAAAGGGTTTCGCTATGTAGTTCAAGCTGGCCAGGAACTCACTACGTAGCGCAGGTTGGCCTGGAACTTGTCACAGTGCTCCTACCTCAGGCTGCTGAGTGCTGTTCTTACAAACAAGTGGTACTGCCCCCTGCAGTAGATGTCAGTTTTATCCACTTGACGAAATGAATGGTGCTGTTCAGTTCAGCTGTATTGCTGTGGGTTACTGAATCTGCCAGTTACTGATAGAGGCCCCTTAAAGTCCCCAGCTAGAATAGTCAAGTGTCTTTGGTGTATGTCAGATTTTGCCTTACATAGGAGTTTGCTTGTGATATGCATACACAGTAAGAACCGTATCTTCTTGGAGGATTGACCTCATCTTTATAGAGGTCTTCCATTATCCTTGATATCTTTCCTTGTTCTGTAGTTTGCTCTTTTGATTAGTTTTTGCAGTGTATTGTTGTCTATCCTTTCAATGAGTTTCTTGTAGACAGCATATAGTTGGTCTTTATTTATTTATTTAATTTTTGAGATAATCTCACTATGTAGTTCAGGCTGACCTTGACCTTTCAAAGATCCCCCTCCCTCAGCCTCCTAAATGCTGGCATTATAGATGTGCCGACACACCCAGTTTATTTGCTTTTAATTGGTATTTATAGTCTCTGTCTTTTAATTGGTATATCCAGACCATTTGTATTTAAAATTATTGTTGATATTGTTGAATTAATTTCTATCACTGTAACTTTTCTAGTTATTGTAATTGTTCATTATTTTAAATTTGTTCCTTATCTTCTGTTTATTTATTTGTTTTGGTGTTGGGGACTGAAGGCAAATACTCTCACTGACCTACATATTCTCACCCCTGCCTTTATAGTTTTAATTGAGCATTTTATATTATTCCCTTTTTTCTTTGTATATTAATTACCATTTATCTCAGTTACTCTTCTCTTGCTGCTGGGACATATACCCAACACCCCAAATAAAGTAAGGAAAAATTTAGCTCACAATAAGTGGAGGTTCCAGTCCATACTCAGCTTCACTCCATGTGACACATGGCAGAGAACAACTGTTCATGGTTGAGGCAAAGAGCAAGAGAGCAAAGGAGTAGCAGCAGCAACTCAGGCAGCTAGCTAGTCTCCCTCCTTACATTGTAATGTAAGAGAGGGACAGAAGGGGACCCTGAGCAGGTTGTCCCCAGGAAGCTGTATCTTTCAGGGACATTTTTTGTGGTACCAGGGGGCTGAACTCAGGACCTTGTGCTTGCCAGGCAAGCACTTATTCTACTAAGCTATCTCCCCAGCCCTATTCCAGGGGCTTTTATAGAGTAAAACAATGCAGTGAGGTGGGATAAAACTATGGTCAACCAATGAGATTACAAGCACCATTGCTTAGGTAAAATTGATTAAATCCAATACCAAATGGAGTCACTTAGCAAGTCACATAGCAAATAGGCATAAATATGGGATGGGGTCTCTTCCTGTAGGGGATTGGGTTAGTGATTCTTTAAGGCTCTTTCATGGTGATTGATACCTATTTAGAATATCAATCCCTGATGCCCATCCATAGGGAAGGATGTGGCTGCATTTGTTTGTTCTTTTGTCTTAAGCTCTGGCCCAAAGTGGGAGTGTCTGTCTCCTCCAAAGTTACAAAGTCATCTTGTCTTCCATATTGTCTTCTTGAGGGCCTGGCCCTATCTGACTGCCTATAATATTTCTGTATAATTTAGCTGCCTACAACACTATGACTGTGTGCAGCTTTGAAGGACATCTAGAGACAAGCAAAACAATGGCAAAAGACAGAGCCCCAAGATAAGAAGTCTAAATTTTATTCCTCACAACAGCAGTTGTTAGAGTATCAACATTTGCACCAGTTCCTTTAGCCTCATCTCTCAGAGGAAGAGGAGGAAGGGACCACATGCTATAGGCTGCATTATGTGAGAGGATCTCTGAGAGTAGGGAGCCCAAACTTTTTACACTTATATCTCAGTTCATGAACATTTCTATTTGTGAACAGTTTGGTTCATGAACACAAGTGTTTGTCAGAATTGTGCTTCCATTCACAAACTCTGTCTGTGGCCATACCACCCTGAATACATCCAATCTTGTCTGATCCCAGAAGCTAAGTAGGGTTAGGCCTGGTTAGTACTTGAATGGGACACAAACTCTGCATTGGGTGATGAATGTAGCCATCTTTCCTGATCTGACCCATGGCCATGGCTTCCTCTGGTCAAGAGTCTACAGTCACAGACCTCTATACACTTGCTGTTGAGATTTTTTTTAAAAAACACGTACAGTACTGAAGAGTATCATTCAATCCAGCATGGCTCAAAGAAAGTGCAGAGTAATGGGGTAAAAAGAAAGTGCAGAGTGATACAGAGGATGACAAGAAAGGGCAGAGCAAGAATGGTACAAAGGTTTTGAAGAAGAAAATTGTAGATAATCGTGAGTGGTATTCATGTGATTGATCTGGCTTCAGAGCACAAGATGGCAAAGTCGACAGTCTCCATTATTTTGAAGAGTAGATATGCCATCAAAGAAGCTCATGTAGCAAAAGGAGTAGTTAACCAAGCAGAGGACACAAGTGCTGGAAGACATGGAAAAACTTTTTTAGTGTAATTGAATGTGAAATGACTGGCAGGTCATGGCATTGATGAAGCTATACTCTGTGAAAAAGCCAAGAAATTGTAGTGATTTACTGCAAGAACATCTACAAGTGGGACAGGTGATGAATTTAAAGCCAGTAGGGTGGTGGTTTGATAAATTCCACATGAGAAGTGGCACCCACAGTGTGATAAGACATGGTGAAGCTTCCAGTTCTGACAAGGCTACTGCAGAAGCCTATAAAAAAGAATTCACGAAATTCATGAAGGATGCATAGCTCAACAAATGTTCAGCTTCACTAAAACAGTGGTCTGGTAGAAGAAGATGCTGAACAGACCTATACAAGGTAGGAGGAAAAGATGCTGCTGGAGTGCAAGCCCATGAAGGACAGGTTGACCCTTAATATAAGATTAAGCCATTACTGATATACCATTCCTAGACCCCTTGTTCATTCAATTTTTATTTTTATTTTTTTGGAAAAACTGGGGATTGAATTCAGGCCCTTGTGCTTGCCAGGGAAGTGCTTATTCCAGTGAGCCATCTCCCTGCCCCCCTTGTTCATTCAAGAAACTGACTGTGCACCAGGCCAGACTGCCTGTCATGTGGAAGGCCACTGGGAAAGCATGGGTCAAAAGTCAATTGTTCCTACAGTGGCTCCATGAGTAATTTGCACCACCTGCCTGATGGGTGCCTTTTGATGAATAGTGCCTGGCATATCTCGCAGCCTTGGTGGATGATGTGGATCCTGAGTAGGATTTCAAAAGGATCAACCCCCCATAAAATGACATCTCTTCTCTTCTGCAGCCCATGCACTAGCAAGTGATCTACAATTTCAAGAAGCTGTACACAAAGACATTCTTCAGCACGTGTTTTAAAGTCACTGAAGAGATGTCATTGACTCTGGAAGAGTTCTGGAAGAAACATCTCTATCTTTCACTGCATCAAGCTCATTGACAAAGCCTGGGAAGATATCATGTACTAGAACTTAAACTCAGTCTGGAGGAAACTATGGCGAAAATTCATGTTTAGAATGTATCACTGACTGTGTCTGATGCACAGGGACTGGAGGAGACTGTCCATGGGCAAGAATATGGGTTTGGACATCATTGGTTGCAGACATGAAGGAGCATATTGAGGACCATGAGGATGAGCTAATGATGAAAGAACTTGCTGAGCTCTAGAGTGAGCTGCAGAAGGCAGCCTCGTTGAGGTGCATTCCATAGACGGGAGAGGAAACATGGAGAAGGTTAGCAGCAATGTGATGACATCCATTATGGAAAACTGGAACAAGTGCTTGGATTTCTTTGAGAAGCACCACCCCAACATAACTGTAATGAGCAGTGGGATAATGTCTCTCATTTCTAGAAGGTTATATATCACAGGAAACTTTTTTATTTAATTGGTCCAGCAGCTAAGAGATGAAGAAGCAGCAGCTAAAGGAGATTCCCCCATATCCTTTTGGAGGGATAATTCTCCCTTCAAACAGTGACAGTAACTTCCTCCCAGCCCACACTCCTGTCCTCTGTGCCAGAAATTGGCTCAAGTGAGATTAATATTCTTTCTCTTTATACTGTAATGTTCTGTTCTTTGTTTCATAGTTTTGTGGTTAAATAATACACATAGTTCAGAATGGATTAACCTTACATTGAACCTTATGGGGAAATTTGGTTGATTTGTAACCAATCAGGTTCACAACCAAATTGGAGCAAATTGTTTTGTGAACTGAAGTACCATTGTATAGCAAGATCCTGCCTTGCCTTTGCCCAAGATGGAGGCATTATCTTTAGCACAATGAATCACAATTTCTGTTTTCAATGTAGTTACATAAACATCCATAAAAAGATACTCCAGATCCAAGGCAATGTGGATTAAGTTCTCGGAAGAAGCCACAATCTATTCCAGAGATTAGATTGCTTGATGTTGACTGACTAGAACATGATGACTCTGGAGTGATAGAATGTTGCAGATGTTGCAGATCAGGAATCCAAATCATCTTAGGCTTCTTTTAATAGTCACTTACTATCAAGTTTTGTATCTGACATAAAAACTCTTGGAATGTATAGCTAAATTTGCCACGCCTCTAGTTTCCTCCATTCCTAAAGCTGAGACTGTTTTGGCAAGCAGAAACACTGAAAGATCACCCAGGATTTGGAAGCAGATTAATTTTATGTAGACAGGCACTGATCAAGATCATTCCCAAAATATCAGTCCCTGATCTCTGGTGGTCTAGGGCTGATACGGGATGAGCAAGCAGGAAGCACAGAGGCAGAATGTCTTGTCAAGTGGGGATTGCTTTATACAGTGTGCATCATAGTGACCTGTTACGTATCACAGAAGAGACCAGAAGCAGCCGGAACTAGAACATGGACCATTACTTAGGCAACTAAGAAACTGAAGAATATTGGCTGGGAGGCAGTCTATTTTCTATTACAAGTCCATGATAAATAAACAGGTGTGGTGGTGTATACTTGTAATTCCAGAACTTGGGAAGCTGAGACAGTAGGATTGCCATGAGTTCAAGGCCAGCTTGATTACAGAGTAAAAGCTCTTTTCAAAGCAATAAAATAAAATAAAATGAAGATAACATCTGAATCCTATAGAAGCAACTTTTCTGCCTTGCTGTAGCCCTCCTTCCTGGTACTCTTAGCAATGCATTTGGGTAAATGTAATTTCAAATGGTAAAAGACAGCTTCTGTTTGTTCTGTGAGTGTATAATCTCATGCAACTGCTTCCACAGTGTGACATGTCCTTTAGGTGAACTTGATTCTTTGGTCCCAGTCCCTGATCATACATATTTGACTCAAAATAAACTATTATTTAAGGCAGAGTTATTATTTTATGTGAGCAGACATTACCTTTGCTCACAGGATATTCAAAATCTGAAGGCTCAGTATCATAGGCAGCTGAATTAGAAATATTACAGGCAGTCAGGGCTAGGCCCTCAAGGGACAATATGGAAGACAAGATCTCTTTGCAACTTTGGGAGAGACAGACACCCCTACTGAGGGCCAGACTGCAAGACAAAAGAGCAAACCTTGCCTCCCTAAGGATAGACATCAGGGAATGATATTCTAAATAGGTCTCTCACCTTGAGTACACCTGGAAGAGTCACTAACTCAATGCCCTATGGGAAAAATTCTGTACTCATGCCTGCTTGCTACTTGTAACTCGCTTTCCCATTTGGTCCTGGATTTAATCAATTTCACCTGAGCAATGGTGTTTGTAATCTTGGCTGACCATAGTTTTGTCTTACCCTTGTTCTCCATCTTAGACCTGCCTCACTATGTAGCTTTGCTCTATAAAATTCCCTAGAAAAGACAGATTCAGGGGCAACCCATCAGGTCCCCCTTTGTCCTTCTCTTAGGAGCTTTCTTTCCCCAAATAAATACATTCTGCTCTTAACCTCCATTGTTCCAAAAATTAATTCTTCAGTTTTAGAGAATACCAACTCAGCTCAGTTATCTTTCAGGTTGGGAGTTTCATTCCCCTCTATCAGTGTCTTCCAATGATAATGTCTCTTATTGATCTCTGGTAATTTTTATTGGTTTGAAATCTGTTTTGTCTGATGCTAACATAGTCACTCAGCCTTTTCTTGGTTATTGTTTACATGACATATGTGCTTCTACTTTTTTATTATTAATAATAAAAGTTCTTTCTGTTTCACTTTATTTAAGGTGTGTGTGCATTTGGTTCTGTAGCTAGTGTGTAGTCTAATTTTTAAGAAACATACTCCGGAGCCAGGTGTGGTGACACATGCCTGTAATCCTAGCACTCAAGAGGCTGAGTCAGGAAGATCATGAATCTGAGTCTGGTTTGAACTATATATGTTCTAGACCCTGGCTCAAAAACTCCAAACCAAGGGGCTGGGGAGCAATCCTGGGTTCCGCCAAAAAAACCCCCAAACAAACTCCAAACCAAGGCCAGCAAAATAGCTCAGTGGTCTAAAGCACCTGCTTAGGCAAGTTTAGGCAAGTGCAGGGACTAGGCAGTTCCATCTTCAGCAACATTGCCCGCCAGCCCTGCCCCAGGGTAGGCTGAGCTGGCCATAAACAAATTCCAAACCAAACCACAATAGATTTCAGAAAATCTTTATTTTTTAATTGTTGCCCTTAGATGATGGGTTACCAGACTATGCCTATGAATAAAATCTGACCAGCTGTATGCTTTGTGTACAAAGTTTTATTAAAATATAATCAAAACCAGGCACAGTGGCACATACCTGTAATCCCAGCATCTGGGAGGCTGAGGTAGGAAGATAGCTTCGAGTTTGAGGCCAGCCTGGACTACACATTGAGTTCAAGCCCAGCTTGCACTACACAGTGAGATTCTGTCTCAAAAAAAAAAAAACCCCAGAAAAGGAAAAAAAAAAAAAAAAAAAAAAAAAAAAAAAAAAAAAAAAAAAAAAAAAAAAAAAAAAAAAAAAAAAACAAGAAACAAACAAACCCCACAGCCAGTCATGTTCATTTATTTATGTATTTTAAAAATAAATTAATTTGGTATGGAGCCTTCTTATGCCACTCGGACTCCTAGTGATCCTCCTGTCTCAGTGTCCCCAGCTTTGGGATTATAGGTGTGCACCTCCATGCCCCAAGGCGCATCCAAGGTGGAACCTGTTCGGCATGCTTATTGGGAAACTGAACCCAGGTCCTTGCGCTTGCCGGGAGGCGCTTAGACTGCCAAGATCCCTCTGCAGCCTTCATTTATTTATGTATTTTTTATGGCTGATTTTCTGATACAAAAGCAGAGTTAGTATATTTGCGACAGTATTCATTTGACTGATAAATTTCAAAATACTTGCTGTGTGGCCACTTACAGAAAAAAATGTAATGTTTACATCTTATATGTTTATTGTTTTAGATTTAGTTTATTTATATATTTATTTTTAAGTATGAACTACAGGGTCTATAGGTTCTCACTACACAGATTGAACTTGTAGTGATTCACCTGCTTTCAGCTTCCCAAGTGCTGGGATTACAGGCACGCACCATTATGCCCAGTCTCAGTTGCCACCCTAGCATGCCCCGGGGTGGGACTGGCAGGACAGGCCAGGGCTCAGAGCCTGGCCCCCGGGCCTGCCGAAGCAGGCGCTTTAATCCGCTAAGGTACCTGGCTACCCTATGATTTATTTCAAGGCAAAATTTATTTTTAAATTTTGTTATTTCTTTTCTATTTGTTCTGTTTTTTTATTCCTTTATTTCTCCTTTCCTGCCTTGTTTTGGATGACATGAATTATTTTTAGTATTTCATTTTAACTGTTAACTTTTATCCTTTCACTTTGTTCTTTTGGATGGTTACTCTAGATATTTTAATGTACATTCTTAACATCTCACTGTCTAATTGGAACTAATATCTAATCACTTCTGCTTCTCATCTCCGTCCAAGAAGTCTTTATTTATAATCCCAAAGATACATTATTGGAATCCCACCAAGTTAATTCCAATCTATCACTCCCACTGCAATCCATGGCAAAAATAACACTAAAATATATTTATAATTATTGGGGAGCCAAAAGCCCTAAATCCAGCCACAAAGATAGCTTTCCAGAACAAAGAGGTAGACCCTGGGTCACACCTTGGTTTTATTCAGTTGTGAAGGAGGAGGGAGTGGCTTGAGAACCAATGACTGAGAACTGGGGAAGTAGGTGAGTACTGTGAGCTGGGCTAGGGAGGTGGCCTGCATTTACCTCTGTCATATGCAGAGAGAAAGATATTCAGAAAAAGTAATTCGCATTATACTATTGAGATAGTATCTAATGTTTTGGCGTCTGGTTCTTCAGCTCTGACGTGTAATCTTTCAAGCCCAAGGAAGTCGCAGCCTCTGTCTTGAGGCTCAATCCCAGCAGACAGCATGGAGCACGGGCTCTTCGTCCTGTCTTGCCCCCTCTCATATTAAAGAGTAGCAGGTGTGGGTTATTAGGGAAACATGCGTGCCATCTTCAAAGACTACCACCAGCACCTTGGCTAGACCAGTATGCATTGCTTAAGGTCAAATGAAGGGATAAGGAAAAATCCTAGCCAGTTCTGTACATAAAAATACATAGAAATAGGGACAGGGAAATGGCTCAATGGAATAAGCACTTCCCTGGCAAGTGCAAGGGCCTGAGTTCAATCCCCGGTTCTGAAAAAATAAAAGCATAGAAATAGGGTTAGGCACAGCCAAAATGGACACAGCTGCTCTTCTTTCAAGGAGAGTCTCCACACAGACTACCTAAAGCAAGGTGAGGTAGCATTCAGAAAGATGACTGCTAAGGCCAAAACAAGATACACTTTTTAATTTGAAACTATGGAGAAAGAAGGCATAAATCGCTTATACTGGCACTCTATATAAGGGGGTGAAAAGGTGTAAAGTGGAAAGAGCTTTGGGATGAAAGGGCAGTGCATGAGGGCTGGCTGGGATTAGCAGTCTAGAAAGTTTACATGTAGCAGGCAGCAATGGTCTCAGCAGTCAACTCGGGTGTGCATGTCTGTGCACCTGTGGTGCTGGGATTGACCCCAGGGCTGTGCACATGCAAGGCAAGGGCTCTGCCACTGAGCCATAATCCCCAATGCTGGGATGGTGGCATTTAATTCAAGCTTTCTTTTTCCTTTTTTTATCTTAGGGAAGGTCTACAGGGTGTTCAGGTTCTCACTACTAGATCGGTAGTGATTTGCCTGTTTACAGCCTCCCACACACTGGGATTATAGGCATTTGCCACCACATCCGGTCTCAACTGCCATCTCAGTGCACCCTGGGGGTGAGGCAGGCATCGCAGGCCTGGGGATGGAACCACTGGTTCCTGCGCCTGCTTGTAGACACTTTAACCTGTTAAGCTATTTAGCCAGTCCTTCAAGCTTTCAACAGTCTTTCTGTTAGCTCTGGGCCACAGTTATAACTGGTTACTTTCCACCCTACTTCCTATCCTTAGCTCATATAATTAAATTTAGGATGTTTCAAAATTTTTCTCATCATTAAATACTATCTCAATACTATAATGCAAATAACTTTTTCTGAATATCCTTTCTGCATATGACAGAGGTAAATGCAGGCCACCTCCCTAGCTCAGCTCACAGTACTCACCTACTTCCCACAATTCACAGTCTTTCATTCTCAAGCCACTACACTTTCATAACTGAATAAAACCCAGGTGCGGCTCTCGCTCTCGGTCCACCTCTTTGTTCTGGAAAGCCATCTTTGTGGTTGGATTTAGGGCCCTTTGGCTCCCCAGTAATTATAAATATGTTTTAGTGTCTTTATTTTTGCCATGGGTTGCAGTGGGAGTGGTAGACTGGAATTAACTTGGTGGGATTCCAATAACATATTTTTGGGATTATAAATAAAGACTTCTTGGACTGAGTCAAGAACCAGGAAGGGACTCCTACGAGTCTGACCTTTTGTGTGTGTGTGCCTGGCTCAGCCTGCTCTGAGGGAAAGGCTGGTGGGCATGCAATGCCAGGGATAGAACCTCGGTCCCTGCTTGCCTAAGCAGGTGCTTTAGTCTGCTGAGTTATCTTGCCTGCCCCAGTCTGATTTTTTTTTTGGCATAGGAAAAATATAACTCCCAACCCATTAAATGCCTAATGTGCTAAATTCGTGGTCTCACAACAACGAATGAAATCCTGAACCAAAAGGGGAAGTTAGGAGAGCTTTATTGGAAATCAGGATAAGAATGGCTCCTGGATTTCCAGCAGGGGTCTCATATGGGTGGCCATGGAGGCCCTTGTGTCAGGGGTCATTTACACAGCAAAAGCTCAATGGGGGTAGAATGTGGCTCAGACCACAATCAACCTGCAGGATTACAAGTATTGCTGCTTAGCTAATATTGACCCAATGGGAAACAAGTCATATAGCAAGTGTACAGGGAAGGAACAAAGGCATTCTGGGGAAAGTAGGAGGAATATGGGTCCAGAAGTTCTGGCCCCCCACCTATGGGCCTGATACCTGTCTGGGCTCACTAGACCCCGTGGTTCTAATTACAATGTACTATAATCTTAAGCAGCTGTTTGCCTGGCTGCTGTATTCTGAGACCTGGTTCTCTCTTTGTGTGCCTCCAGACACAATTTTTAATGTCCCTACTCATTGCGTTGACTTCTCAGAGGGCCATATCCCTTCTGGCTATATATTAATTTCATCTAACTCAACCACTTGTAATATTTTTATTGGGAACTAGTGTCTATAACAGATCAAGAACTACACCCCACCCCTTTCTGAAATCCTTTGGTCCTCAGAGTTTTGGTGAATCAGCAAAGATCATCACTATTGTGGTTGAGGAGATAGCTCAGTGGTCTAAGCACCTGCTTGTCAAGCATGAGGACCTGGGTTTGATCCCTGGTACCACATGCCATGCCTGTGTGCCAGGATGAGACCGGATGATCACTATGAATCCAAGCTGCTTAGTGAGACCCTGTACCAAATAAAGAAATGAATTATTAAAAATAAATTTTTAAAAATCATCACTATGTAATCCCTTTATTATTTCACCTCTTCTTCTTTTTTTTTTTCTTTGAGCCAGGGTTTTACTAATAGTTCAGGGGGCCTTGAACTCATGGTAATCCTCCATGACTTAGCCTCCCAAGCAGTGGGACTATATGCCTGTGCCACCATGTCCAGTTCTAGTTTCTTTTTCCTTTTTGTTTTTTAATAGGTCATTAATTTCTCTTAGAAATGTTTTGGAATGTTCAGCATAGGGATGGGGCACATATTTTTCTTACATTTTTTCTAGGTTTTTATTTTTTCTGCTATTACGGATGGTTCAGTTAAATTTTATTTTCACCTTCAAGATTTTTATTAATCCCAGCACTCAGGAGGCTGAGGCAGGCGGATTGCTGTGAGTTCGAGACCAGCCTGAGCTACAAAGTGAGCTTAAGGCCAGCCTGAACTGCATAGTGAGACCCTGTCTCAAAAAGACCAAAAAAAAAAAAAAAAAAAAAAAAGATTTTTATTATTCATATTTGAAAACACAATTGATTTTCATATATTGAACTTATGGCCTGTGACTTGCTGAATTTATTTTTTATGTAGCATATTAAAAATCTATATAAATAAAAGATAATAAAAATACTAGATGCATCGTTTGTAATGAAGGAAAATATTTTTTTCTCTTTGTATTAACATATGTTTGCAGATTTTGCTTTTTTATTTTTTATTTTATTTATTTATTTATTTTTTGTGCTACCAGGGATCAAACTCAGGAACTTGAGCTTTCAAGGCAGGCACTTATGCTGCCAAACTATGTCTTCAGCTCTAAGGATACTTTATTTGTCCTTTTTTTTTTTTTGAGAGAGGGTCTCACTCTGTAACCCAGGCTGGCATTAATTTCATGCTGATCTTCCTGTCCCAGCTCCCTCTGTATCATAAGCATGCTCCACCACGCATGGCTGAATTTATTTGAATGGCAATTTATTTCACAGTTTTTGTGTGTATGAGCCTGTCATTTACAAAAAAATAGAATTTCATTTTTTCCTGTCCAGTTATTTATTTATTTTTTTCCTTTGTAAAGCCATTGTGTCTTTCTTTGACCAGAAAAAACTGTTTCCTTCTGCCTTTCTAGGTTTTGAGGCTGGTTTAAGAATTAAATTGACACAAGACAAATTAACAATAGAAAAAAATTATGTACTTTTAAGTGGTTATTCCAAAGCTATGAGACTCAAAGCAATGGCCAGATGACTGAGGCTTAGATATCATCCTAGGTACAGATAGAAAAAGAGGTTTGCGAGGTCTACAGGATGGTGCAGGAAGTTACTGGAAGTGGGAGAGAGACAGTGTGAATAAAGATTATCTCCTTGTGTGGATAAGTCTTGCAGGGACAAAAGTTATCTCAGAGAAACTCTCTTCCCACTGCAGATGTGTACGTCTACTACTGGAAAATTCCTTTACAAAGGGGGACCTTTTGCCTTATTTTAGACATTTGGAGGGGAGGTAAAGGGCTTTTCATGTGAGGTTCTCAATTGCCTTTGGCCATAATCAATGTGTATCTTTTGGGGCAGCGTATTCTGAACTTTGTAGTCCCTACCCTTTCTGGACTGTCTGGGGGCTCCTGTATAATGCTGTGTAGAAGTAGTGAGAGTGAACACTCGTTCAAGGATTTGCAAGCTTCAAGGAGAGTCCTCTTTGCCGTGATTTTTCATAATACTGTGTTTTGTTTGCCATAGTCTGTCCTGGGCCTATCAACTGAAGCTCTTACAGGCACCGCGGAGGAAGAGTAGGTAGATGCCTCTCACCCTATCCACGTCTGTATGCTTATTAGCAACAGATACTTCCTTGCTAACACCACGAACATTCTCTACTGCTGCGGACCTGGCCATATCTCATGGTACAGCGAGTCGTGCATGACCCAGATTACTACTCTGTCCTTATGGCTGGACCAGCAGTACACACACTGCACACGTTGTGGGGAGGAGGAAGGAGGTCTCAGTGCTTCAGGACTGGCTCCGAGCAACAGAATATCAGACTTTTGTTATATCTGTTTTTATGTATTGCTCCCTATAAGAACACTTTGAATGTTCAGGTTCAGCTACATTCAGAGGTCGAGAGCTTGTGACCTGAGCTTGAAAGGCTAGGCCGGGGAGATGGCTCTGTAGAATAAGAGCTTCCCTGGCAAGAGCAAAGTCCTGAGTTCAATCCCCAGTTCCACAAAAAAAAAAAAAAAAAAAAAAAAAAAAGAAGGTGAATTCGGGAGCCCTTGCTCACCCCTCACTGCTGGTTGCTTCTCCACTTCTGCTCTTACCCACATGCTCCACCTGGGGGCATACATTCTTGCCTGTTTGTGTTTGTTTTGTTCCGGGCTTAAAGACAAACTTCCCGTAATAAAATGTAAATGACTCTAGAAGGAAAAAAACACATGGAATCCTTACCAGCTCTTAACACCAGTCTGTGCCTTCATTGGTGATTGTGTTTATCACTTAGCTTTCTAATGACCCAGCATAGTTTTGTTTTGCAGAACTGGCAGAGAGGTATGAAGAGTAAGAAATATTGCCAAGGGAGTTTCTTCTACTGCAAAATAAGGGCGTGCATACTCACTGACCTTTTCCAGCTCCTCCCTCCAGGATTCTTAAGCAGCATCTGCAGAGCAGTGTGGGGAACAAAGGTCAGGCGTGTGGTGCCCTGGTAATGCCCAGCTCCACCCACCACACCTTTGCTTGAAAAGGGTAACAGCCTGCTTGGGTCTCCTTCTGACCCGCAGGATTTCCTCACAAGACCTCAGCCCACTGGAGGTTTTCCAGTCTTTTAGCAACACTTCTCCATGACGATTAAAGACCTTCCTCTTCGCCCTGCGGTCTGATGGACCAGCTGCCGGTTGGCATGTCCCTGACCTTTTTATAGCTGCCCGCTGATATGCTCTTCTCTTGTTCAGCTGCGAGCTTCTTGAGGGTACTTTCTTTCTTTTTATTTATTTATTTAGTACTGAAAATTGAACCCGGGGACTTCACACTGAGCTACACCTTAGATTTTTATTTTTATTTTTTTTAATTTTGAAACAGGAGCTCACGAAGTGCAGTTGCTCTAGCGGGGCTCAAACCTTCAATCCTCCTGTGTTAGTCTCCCAGGGCGCTGGGAATACAGGTGTACACCTTCATGTCTGGCTAGAAGCCTGTGTGTGATGAGGCTCGTGGTGGTGAACATGTGGCATGTGTGCCGCCATGGGGTAGCTTACATCATCGAAAGCCCCAGAAGCCCTGGCCATCACTGGACTAGACGTAGCGTCCAAGATAACATCCAACTTTATCAGCTTGCTCTTCCATTCCTGTCATCCTACCCATCACTTCAAAATTTGTGTCTGGAGCATCCATTCTACCTGGAAGAAAACCCCACCTAAAATTCTCTACCTGGCTAGCCCTGCCTCTGAGCCCTTAGCCTACCTGTCTCCCTGCCCATCCCAGCTGCTTGCTCCTTTCCCAGGCTCAGTTAACCCACCTCTTCTGGAGAAGCCTGGGAGTCACTGCAGGCTCCCCACATTTTCTCAGTGCTAGCATTTGGTTACAGCAATATCAGTCACCAAGCTCAATAGAGGATGAGGTCCAGGTGATGTGGATGTTATTTCATTTTAATATTTATTTGGTTTTTTTGAATGAGGTCTTGCGATGTAGTTCAGCCTGGCCTTGAACTCAAAGTAATTCTCCTGCCTAAGCCTCCTAAGTACCGGAACTACAGATGTATCTTACCATGCCCAGCTTGATGGGATTGTAAATTTTTTTTTTTTTTTTTTCATTTATGTATTTGGTACAGGGTCTCACTACCTAGCTTGGGCTCTTAGTGATCCTCCTGTCTTCAGCCTCCCCAGTGCTGGCATTACAGGCACACATCACCACTCCTCGACTCTGTTGCTGACTGAGTGTGTCCTGGGGCAGGGCGGCATGCTGAAATGCCGATTGAACACCTGTCCCTGCACTTGCTAAAGCAGGCCCTTAGTTCACTGAGCTATCTCATCAGCCCTTTGATCGTAAATTGTGGTAAAAACCATGGGCTATCTCAGGTAGGAAAGGGAGTAGGAGCCGTAACTAGGGAAGGAGATTGTTAGGTCAAGGTTGTAGTAGTCTAGAGCAGCAGAGAAGGTGGGAGTTCGTTTGATGTTAAAGGTGGGAGTTCGTTTGATGTTAAAGGTGTCATTTAACTGATTTCCCATTCTATCCTTAAAACACCTGTGCAGCTGGTGGTTTTACTTGTAAATATCTAACAACTGCAAACTCCTTTAGATTCCAGACTCCCTGGAGTCTGACTCAGAGTGAGCTGTCTGTCTCCCCCACAGTTGCAAGGCGTCTTGTCTTCCACACTGTCTCCTTGAGGGCCTAGTCATATGATTGCCTATGATATTTCCATCTAACTCAGTTGCTTACAGTACTGTCTAAGTACCCAGCATCTCACTGGACAGGAGCAAGGGCCTGTCCTTAAACTCACTATGTAGCTCAGATTGGCCTCAAACTTGTGGTGATTCTCTTGCCTCAGCCTCTCCAGCGCTGGGGTTCCAGGTATGTACCATCCTGGCCAGCTTGCACAGTCCTAAAGGTGATAAATTATGGAGCATCATGGATGAGGAGAGGTCGGAAGTCCCTAGTCACCTAGCACCAGGGCAGGTTGGACCAGGATGAAAACTGAATAGGATGTATTCAGCAGCTGGGTACTGTGCTCTTCCTTATAGCAAGTGGTTTCACTACTGTAAGATGCAAAGAAAACACTATCTTTTTTTTTTTAACTGCAAAAATAACACACATTTGCCAAAAACAATTAAAAATACAAGCTAAAACATCATTTATAATCTCACCATATTCTAGCGTACATCTTTTATACTGTTTTCCTTTGGTGCTGGAGATTCAAGGCATGACACTCAAACCCCCTGCTGTAGAAGACTCTATCAGGTCCTCGTCTCAGTCCAAAGAAATCAATACTTGTAATCCCAAGGTTATGTTATTGGAATCCTGTCAAGTTGATTCCAACCTACCACTTTCCATGTAACCCATGGTGAAAACTGAAGACACTAAATTATATTTTTAATCATCGGGGAGTCGAGGGGCTCTAAATCCTGCCATGACATGGCTTTCTGGAACCAAGAGAGTGACCCAGGGCCTCACCCAGTTTTTATTCACTGGGGGAGTGGCTTGAGGAGAATTGACTGAAAATCATGGGAATCAGGTGACTACTGTGAGCTGAGCTAGGCGTGGGGCCTACATTTACCTCTGCCTATGCAGAAAGGATATGCAGAGAGAGTAATCTGCATTATATAGTATTTAATGTTTTGGAAAGTCTGGTGCTTCAGCTTTGATGTAGTCTTTCAAGCCCCAGGAAGTCATAGCCTCTATTTTGAGGCTCGATCTCAGCTGACAGTGCAGAGCATTAGCTCTACCATCTTGTCTCCATCCGGCTCACATTAAGAAGCAGTGGGCTTACCAGGGAAACACACATGCCACCTTCAGAGACTTTCACCAGCACCTCAGCTAGACCAATACACATTGCTTAAGGCCAACTGAAGGATAAACAGAAGTCCTAGCCAGCTCTGTACATAACAAGGAAATAGGATCAGGCTCAGTCAAAACGGAGACAGTCGCTCTTCTTTCAAGGAGAGCTGCTCAGTGGGTCCTCCACACCCTGCCACTTTAAAAATATATTTTCACATAGGTTCTTAGCTTCTTGAATAGCTGGGGTTACAGATGTGTGCCAGCTTCTTGTATATCTTATGTCTTTGCCTCTCCTTTTTCCTTCATCCTCCCTTTTCTTTCCTATCCCCTCTCCTAGGGCATCACCCTTCTGTGTGTCATTTTTGTGCCCGAGGACAGTGGTGGTACACCTGTGGCACGTGTGCCGCACTGGACTATTTCACTGAAAAAACTAAAAGCTTTGCCATCACTGCTGTGGGGTGGTTTAAATTGGAGGCCATGCACTTGAGAGGAGCAAGAGACACAGGCAGAGCTCACAGTGAAGATGGCCTTTACCAAGGACACAGCCATGGCCTGTGGAATGTCCTCACTGGTGTCTGGGATAGCCCTGGGCTCAGCTGAGGGAGGGATGTTGAATTGCAGAAAGCTGGACTTCCCTGGGTATTCACTCAGCCTCTCTCTCCAGACAGCTGATGCTGACCCTGTGCTCCAAAATGGTGGTGTTGGGGCCGGGGAGATGGCTCAGTGGAATAAGTGCTTCCCTGGCAAACTTTAGGGCCTGAGTTTAATCCCCGGTTCTGCCAAAAAAAACAAAACACCAACAAAAGAAAGCCAAAATGGTGGTGTTGAAGGACATCATGACAGAAAGATCTATATTTTTATTTTATTTATTTATTTATTTATTTTTGGTGGTACCAAGGATCAAACTCAGGACCAGCACTTATTTCACTGAGCTATCTTCCCAGCTCAAACATTAGAGATGTCTTTTTTTTTTTTTTTTTTTTTTTTTGCAGAACCAGGGATTGAACTCAGGCTGTTGCACTTTCCAGACAAACATTTATTCTATTGAGCTATCTCCGATCTGTTTTTATTGAGGTTTCATATATGCATAGTATATTGCACAAAGAACACCTTTCTTAATACAGCTATACATTGTGGACACCCACCGGCCACATTCGCACTGTCTTTCAGCTGCAATGAGATCTTACCATGAAGTGGGACCCTTAAGCGGCACGGACTCCTACCTATCTCCTATGGTTCTGGAGGCTGGAAGCCTGTAACCAATGTGAGGCATGCTGGGTTCTTGGTGAAAGCTTTCTTTCAGTTTGTAGTCAGTGTTTTCTCTTGGCACTGTCACATGGTGGAAAAAAAGTCATCTCTGTTTCTCCCTCTAAGGGCATTAACTGTACTCACAAGGGCTCTGCCCTCATGACCTAATCATTTTCCAGAGGTCACCTTCTAATGCCATCACCTGGGGAGTTAGGGTTTCAACAGATGAATTTTAGGGAGGTGTTAAGGTCTCTTGGGGGGATGAGGTTTACTTCAGTGGTGATGGGACTGGATTCCATCCTCAGCACCTCTAAAAAGTGTTTTTAATAATTAATTAATTAGAGACAGGATTTGCTATGTAGCCCAAGTGCCACTAAACTCCAGGGATCCTCCTGCCTCAGCCTCCCGAATATGCAGCTGTACATATTTCATACATAAAGTGCTAGCATGCGTTCACTCATTGGGCAGATGTCTTGGACAGCTGACTTGATGAAACCTACGTCCCTATATTGTAGCAGCACACAGAGGCAGTACTTCCTGTTTAGACATACATCATGTGTGAGCAGATGAACAGAGAGTGGGAGCCTGGGCCGGAGTTTTGCAGATGGCTCTATCAGAAATGCTGGGGACTCATTTTTGCTTTCAGGGGTAAAACAAAGCAAAAGGGCTGTCAAGGCAGCTCAGCACACTAAATGCCTCCTATGCAAATACAGGGCCTGGGGTTCCATCCCCAGCACCACAGGCCTTGGGCTGAGCTGGCTACTGAGTCTGGGTGCAGTGGTGCACCCTTGTAGTCCCAGTTCTGGGGAGGCTGAAAGTAGGAGGATCACTACGATCACTACAAGTCTAAGCTGCATAGTGAGACCCTGTACCAAATACATTAAAAAAAAAAAAAGAAGTGAAAGACCAGTATACATTTTTAGAGTCCACAATGCTATCACAGTACAGAAAGCATTTCCAGCTCCCTGGAACTTTCCCAGGTTCCTTTGCTCTCAGTAGGTATCTTTTTTTTGGGGGGGGGGTGGAACCAGGGATTGAACTCAGGCCCTTGCACTTGCCAGGGAAGTGCTTATTCCACTGAGCCATCTCCCCAGCGCTCAGTATGTATCTTTGCACCACCACCGCCTTACTTTGCCCTCCACATATGCATCAAGGTTAACACTATTTTGACTTTTATTTCCATGTACTCTTATATCTGGCATCTTTGCTAAAAATAGCGCCTATAACATTCATCCATGTTGTCTGTTAACATTTTGAAAATGTTATTTAATCTACTTTCCATTTTACCTAAAGTAGAATCCTTTTATGCATATTGCTTTTTGTGTGTGTATATTATTTATAAAGTCCTTTTACTTAATATATTGGCAACATTTTCTCATGCCAACATTCTTTTACTGAAGATTCTTAAAGTCTGTATCATGTTTTATGTCTATGCCATAATTTATTTGGCTAGCCCTCAATTATTCAACATAATTTTTTTTCTAAAAATTACAGGTCAGTAACTCACCAGTCTTATGATGAGATCTTTGTAGGCCTTTTTTTTTGTGTTTGGTACAGGATCTCACTATGCATCTCTGATTGGTAGTGACCCTCCTGTTTTCAGATTCCCCACTGTTTTGGTTACAGGCATGGCCACCCTGCCCAGTCTTGGTGGCTGGCTCTGCGTGGCTGGGGGTGGGGCTGGTGCGATTTATGGTGCAGGGACTGAACCTCGATCCCTATGCTTGCCTAAGCAGGCACTTAGCCTACTGCGCTATCTCACTAGCCCTTCTTCTGTAGTTTTGTAAGCATTCTTTTTTTTTTGAAACTAAGGATTGAATTTAGGCCCTTGGGCTTGCCAGGCAAGTGCTTATTCTACTGAGCTATCTCCCAGGCCCCAGGTATTCTTAATTATTGCTTTAGAGCAAACTTCCTGAAGTGGAATCACTAGGCCAAAGGTTGTGCTTAATTTTAAAGCTTTGTTATCCAGAAAGTTTGTAGCAATTTTTTGTTAGTAACAGCAGCCAATGGCATCATCTCTACTTCTCAGGTATTTACCATCACTGAGTCTTTGCCATCACTGAAGGTAATAAGTAAAATATGTCTTTAAAAAATAATAGTAAATTAAGAACTCTTAAAAATAATCTGTACTTCTTCATAAATTTGGTCAACTCCTGTTACATTTAAAATTCTTTTTGTGTGTGTTTTGCTCTTTAAGTACTTGATGTCCATGTCAGGCAGGGTTGAAAATTCACTTCTTCCTATTTTAAGGAAAGTTTGACAAAGGAAATTAGTGTCTTATGCAATTATTAGAAGCTAGAACAGTAGCCCCAAAAGTGGTCTTCCCAGAATGACTGTAGAACACCCCATAAAAAATCTATGACTGGGGCCGGGGAGATAGCTCAGGGGAATAAGTACTTGCCTGGCAAGTGCAAAGTCCTGAGTTTGACCCTTGATACCACCACAAATAAAAAAAAATAAGAATAAAAAAAGCTATGACTTCTTCCCTAGTCAGCTTCTCTCTAGCTGTTGGGCACTGCTGCCACAACCACTGACCCTTGAGTCACACTAAGTCAGTTATAGATTCACAAGAAAAGCCAGGACTTGTGCCCTTCTCCCAAGATGTGCTGAGTGATTCACTGGACAGGAACCTCTGCTAATTCTTCCACCAGAGGAGATCACAACATGAAAGCATCTCAAACTCAAAGGACCTAGGAATATTAGGTTAAATACAATGAATGTCATTTTAAATACCTATAGGAGGCAGGGAAGATGGCTCAGTGGAAATAAATGCTTCCCTGGTATGTGCAAGGGCCTGAGTTCAATCCCCGGTTCCACCAAAAAGCAAACGAACAAACAAAAAAAATCTATAGGAGATCAGAGGCTATTGAGGAGATTTCCTGTGAACCAGGGAGGGAAAGGAAGGTTTGTTTTCATGAAAGGGCCAAGTAAGTGTAAGGACATGGGAAGGCAAGTCTCAATGCCAGCTCTCCAAGCCTAGAGTTTAGGGATATTCAGGGGATAAAGAAGCAGGGTGGTCTAAGGTGGGGAGAGAGCTGATTAGAAGTAAGAAGAATGATGTCTGGGTGGGGTTTTCTGGCTTCTGGCTTCAGAGAAGTCTCTACAGCACATGTGCATAGATCCAGGTATCTGCGGCTGTTAGGCATTCATGACCAATCAGAAGTGTCTGAGAATTGAGGATTTTAGGGCTGGGGAGATGGCTCAGTGGAATAAGTGCTTCCTTGGCTAAGTGCAAGGCCTTGAGTTCAATCCCTGGTTCAGCCCCCCCAAAAAATTTTTTTTGAGACAGGGTTGTAGTGATACCAATCAGAATCAGAAGCTTACTGTCCCGAGGGAGTAAGGAACAAAGAACAGAACTTAAGGAAACTGGCCCCTTGTAATTCTGGAAAGCTGGAGACACGTAACAGATTTCTGGAGGAGGTGCCGTATCTGTTCATTGTTCCTTTACCTGGGAAGTTACCAGAAAGAGATCGGTAAACTTAGAGTTTGGTGAATGTTGGAAGTGATGCAAGTAACAACTTGTTTATTCCAAATTAGTTATGCACATTCCTTAGCCTGTTTGTAGCCCTCAATAAATGTGAGAGGTTTTAGTGGCTGGAGATTAAACTCAGTGAGACCTCTGAGGCTATATTAATCCAGTCTTCCTGTTGTTTCTTTCAGTTCCGACTGATAACACACAGGGTCTCGCTATGCAGTTTGGCTTTGTGCTTATTTTTATAGCCCCAGGCTGGTCTTGAATTCACAGCAATCCTATCTCAACCTCCTGAGTGCTGGGATTACAAGGCCTGTGCCACTGTGCCTGATGGCGGGGGTAGGGGGGTGGGGGGGTGGGGTGCACAGCTTGTCAGGGCATTGAACTCAGGATCTTATGTTTGCCAGGTGGGTGCTTATGCCGCTGAGCTATCTCCTCGGCCTCGTTTATTTTTGAGACAGGGTTTCATTATGCAGTTCAGGCTGGCTGGAAAGCCACTTTGTAGTCCACACTGACCTCAAATTCTTGTGATCCTCCTGCCTCAGCTTCCAGAGTTCTGGGATTATAGGTGTGCACCATCATACCCAGAAAATTGTGATTTTTAAGGCAAATAACTAATAAAAGCACGTAACTAGTAGTATGGCCAAATGAAGTGAGTTAAGTCTGTTTATTTATTTCTGGCTGGCTCAGGCTGCCTTAAGGGCTGGTCTGGTAAGGCAAGATCGAACTGCAGTATCCCTTACCTGACTGTGTTTGCATGAGCAGGTGCTTAAACAACTGAGCTAACTGGCAGGCCCTCAATAGTTGAGAATGATTTTTTCTTTTCTTGCCTGGCTCAGGCTGCCCTAAGGGGAAGTGGGTGAAAGCTGGAGGGTTTATTCCGGTTTTTCCTCAATTCCAACAGGAGGCATGTAAAGGAAAGTCTGAACTCGCTCTCCACCTTTCTCTCATTACTGGGCCTTCACCATGGGCTGTGTGACGTACTTTTTAACGTTTTTTACGTGGATACAGGATCTTGTTAAAGTCACTAAATTACCCATGCTGGGCTCTAATTTAACAACATTCTGCCTAAGCTTCCCAGAGTGCTGGGGTTATAGGAGTGCGCCACTGACTGGCTACTATTACTCCTTTGTAGTAGAAATTTGGAAATAAATGAAATGTCCATTGACAGGAGGATCAATAAATAAGTTGTTCTTTCATTCATATGATAGGATGCTAAATAACAATGAAAATGAAGGAGCTAAGCTGTAGTGGTCCATGCAGACAAAGGCAATAATTTCAAATGGAAACTGAATTGCAGGAATGTACCATCTTGGGCACGGGGTAGTGGAAACCGGTCATTAGGCTCCCCTGCTCAGAGGCTTGGGTTGGCTGCTCTTTGGGGAGGGTGCTCTGAGCTTTGTTTTGCTTCCCTTTGCTTATCTGTCTGTCTATCTGCGTGTGTGTGTGTGTGTGTGTGTGTGTGTGTGTGTGTGCGCGCGCGCGCACCTCACTCTCTCTTTCTCTTTCTCTCTCCCCCTCTCTTTCTCTCTCGCTCACTCTCTCATGCTCTGAGCTTTGGCTGAGACCTGTCTGGACTTGCCCACCCCTACCTCCTGAACAGCTCCTGGGGGGGGACTGACTAGATGCCCTGCAGCTGTAGCTGGGCCAGGTACAGAGGCTCCAAGCAGTTTTCTCCTGTTGGCTGGCAGTATAACTTGGGTTGGGCTGCTACAACGTCACTGACACACTGTTTTGGGTAATTGAAATTGTTCCATGGACCCTAGAGTTCCGCAGAAAATATTTTCCTAGTGATGCCCCCCACATACTTTTGGGAAGCCCTACAGTTTATAAAGCTTTGAAATGTGCAGTGTAATACATACATTGTGCTCAATAATATTTGCATAGGTAAAAAAGCAAGCCAAAGAAAGTAACCAAATAGAGGCTGGGAAAAGAATTAGATTAGAGCTGGGATTTTGCTGGGAATTATTATTATTATTTTATTATTATTTTGGATTGTTTTATTTTTTAAAATGGTTGTTGGGAAATGGAACTTGTTCATTATATTCCTTGTTATGCCTTTGCGTATTTTTGAAATTTTTTTCAAAAAAGAAAGTAAGGGCCGGCCAAATAGCTCAGTGGATTAGAGCCTTGAAAGCGGGCACCGGGCACCGGGTGGGGGGCTGTGTTTGATCCCTGGACCAGCCTGTGGGCCCCGCCCCCACGGCGCACTGAGACAGCAATTGAGAGTGGTCGTGGAGGTGCGCCCTTGTAATCCCAGCTTTGGGGAGGCTGTAAACAGGTGGATCACTCAATCTAATCTAGTAGTGAGACCCTGAACACCCTGTAGACCTTTCTCTAAAATGTAATAATAATAATAATAATAATAATAATAATAATGGAAGAAAATAAAGAGCAGTCATTTGAAACCCTTGGTCCTGGGCTGGGCGTGGCTGCACTTTGGTAGTGTCTGGTGTGGAAATAGCCTTATGCCAGGGCTGGTCCTCCCCAGCTGTACTTTGGCCTCTGGGAAGATCTGCTCCTAGTACTTCCCTTCCAGTTCTGTCACTTGGTGGGGAAACATTCTGGTGTAACTCATCCTTCCTTTTGTCAGTCCCTCTGCTGTCAAGTACCTGCTAAGCCCTTGCATCTCTCAGGTGGAAGGCGATGTGAAGTGTGAAGGTCACCTAAAGTTCTGTGTCTCAGACAAGCCTGGCTGAAATAGTTGTACGCTGAAACTTAATATATTAAATTTGCGCACAGACGACTTGTGTTGCTTTGATACGAATCTTAAGTATTCACGTG
Organism: Ctenomys sociabilis; assembly: GCA_004027165.1. NCBI lineage: Eukaryota > Metazoa > Chordata > Mammalia > Rodentia > Ctenomyidae > Ctenomys > Ctenomys sociabilis. Next base: position 47,450 of record PVKA01010509.1, read on the forward strand.
TGGGGCATTCCCATCGGATGATTCTTCCGGTCTCATGCTATTGTGAGCCATGGATGGGGAAGAAATCTCTAGAGATAAATAAATTACACTGGGAAGTGGGCCCTCGCTGAGCTCCCTCTGGAAGTGACACCTGCCTCTATTGCAAACACTTCTACGTGCGGTTTCAGTTCCAAGCCAAACTCGTTCTGCAGCATGCTTTTGTGCCTTTCCTGAGACTGATCCGTATCTGCTTGCCAGGACTTTAAACCCCATTTGATTCTTTCATTACTTAAAAGCCTCTTTCTTTTCAGAGTCTTTAGAGTGGATCATACAATTAACATCTAAAAAGACAAGAAGCAAGGGAACCCAGGAAAGCTGGGAAGTTCCGGACCTACAGCACCCTAGCACCCTTCCCAAGAGACCAGCTCAGTGTGGGAGGGGGACAGGCAGGGGGGAGGACCGCAGCCGGCAGGCCAGGGTGTAGGGCCTGAGCAGGAAAAGAACTCCCTCCCGTCTCCTCCTCTGGCCCACAATTCTTGCAGATTTGGGATTAGTGAGCAACGCTCCCTCTTTTAAGCTTTATCCTTTCTCTCACACAGCTCTAAACCAACGTCAGCAAGTGTTTAAAAAGGATAGGAAAACCTATTTTTGTTGCTTTCATTTCTCTCATTTCTTTTATCTCTTCTGTTACGTGCAAAATATTTTTGAATGTGCTTTTTCAATTCTTTTAGTATAAAAAATTAGACGATGGGAGAAAATTTCCTTTAAAGAATAAAAAAGATTGATGCAAAGGATCATATTCAAAAGTGTTTGATTAACCAGGGCTTAGTTTAACACTCAAGCACACTGCTGGGAAGTTTCCACTTTTGTTTTTGCCCTAGATTTTTCTTTACCACTTTTGTCTTCTCTATCTTTTCAGCTCTGTGGATTTGAGGAGAGGCGAGCTATGAGGATTGGAGAAAGAAAGGCAGGACTAAAGTGTTATACGAAGAAAGGCTGTTTTCTAGTAATTTATCATTATCGTGGCTTCCTCAATCTAACCCTTCACAGAAAAGCACGAGCATACCTGGATCCCTAAGACAATACGTTAGCCTGACTGGGGGTGGGGAAGGGGAGAAACCGCTTCTCCTGATTTTGCCATAAAGCTAGTTGTAGTGTGCTTCAGAATTGGGGCAGCTGGATAGAGCGCAGCCAGCTTCGTGTGTGTGTGTGTGTGTGTGTGTGTGTGTGTGTGTGTGTGCGCGCGTGCGTGCATGCACTCGTGTATCTGTGTGTGGTAGCAGTGGATCTCTGTGTGTTCCTTTTTGTCTGCTGTTTTCTAAAGACAGCTTGTAGGTTAAGGATCTGGGAGATTAGATTTGTAACTAGGAAAGATGTTTTCTAGGCTCAAATGCCCTGGTGTGTTTGTGGAGAAGTCACCAGTGCAGAGCGTGCCAACTGCAGTTTGTGACAGATCAGCAAACCTGAGTGATGATCACAGGACAGACTTTGCTCCTCACTCCTGGCTGTTGCACATGACTGACTAGATTATACTTGCAAATATGCTTTTAGCATCTTGACAAGCTGGAAAGGGACTTGCAACGCAGTAACAGGGTTGAGCACTCTAGCCATGCTGCTGAAGGGCTGGAGAAGCAGGCTTAGGATGGGAGGTCTCTGCTACACCAAACCTGCTGCATGTTATGGGCAGGTATCGTTTGGATTGCATTCCTGGGAGCTTTTGACACTTCTTTATTTCCCTCCACATACTGGCAAATATTCTGGGCCTTTTAAAAAATGTATTTGGTTGTTACAGGGTCTCACTACATAGCTCAGACTCATAGTGATCTTTCTGTTTTCAACCTCCCAAGCACTGGGATTACAAACATACTCTGTTGTGTCCCTCACTCTGTGACCAGCTCAGCCTGCTGTAGGGGAGGGGCTGGCACGGCATGCAGTGGTGGGAATCAAACCATGGTCCCTGTGCTTGCCTGAGTAGGTGCTTTTAGTCTGTTGAGCTATCTTGCAGACTCTATTCTGGACTTTTTAAAAATTTTTAAAATTTTGAGACAGGGTCTTGCTAAGTTAACTAAGTTGCTCAGGCTGGGCTTGAACTTGTGATCCTCTTGCCTCATCTTCCCTGAATACTGGTATTATAGGATTCACTACTACACTCAAGCTTTTGGATTCTTCAGTTTGAGCCTATAGTGAAATTACATATTGAAAGGATTTGTCAAGTTGACAACTATTCCATGTTCTTGGCAAAGGTGTCCATTGTCTCCACTTTCTCACCTGCCATTCATTTCTTTTCTTTTTATTGAGACAGAGGTCTTGATTCATAGTGCAAGCTTTCCTTGAACTCACAATGTAGCCCAGGACAGCCTCAAACTCATGCCAGTCTTCTGACCTCAGCCATCTAAGTGCCAGTGTTATAGGTGCGCGCCACTACGCCCGGCTGCCACTCATTTCTAGCTGCCCTGCAGTCTGACTTGGGGCTTCAAGTGCCAGCGAAATGTGCTCCTGTGCTCAGTGCTCCCAGTCTCGTGGACACTCAGGCTCTCATCCTTCTGTAGCCCAAGCTCATCTGTGGGTGTAGCTTTTGCCTTCTCCTACTCAAAACTGGTTCGTGGCAAGGTAACACCCTTACCTGGGGCTTCTCTTATTTCTCTGGCTTCTAATTCCTGTCCCCAGTACTCTTTCCTTCATGAGCACCATGTGGTCATGGGTGGGCACTCAGGTCCTTCTTCCAAGGTCTCTGGACTACAGAGGCCCTAGGCTAGCTGTGTAAGCCCAATGGGATAGAGAGGGGGCCCCCAAAACACAACTCTTGACTACGTGTTCTCTATCCAATTTGGAAGGCTTGTACCCAGTTTGGAAGCCAGAGATTAACTGGGTAAAAAAGAAGAGATGCAAACATATTCTGGGTATACTGTACATTAGTACATGTGGGTATGCCTCATCGTCCCTGGGTGGGAGCCAGTGTGAATGCCTGAGGGTCCCGAAGATATGGACGATGAAGTCAGAGTTTCCTATACAAAGGTTTTCTCTTCCTGCCCCAGTACTCACAGCTGGTTTTTAGGTTCTACATCACTTTTTTCAACTAAGGCAGAATTAAGGAAATTGTACAAGAGCCTGATTACCTTGCACAAATGCATTGCTTAACCTCCAATATCTGAGCCACTCAAATTTTATTGCTCTTTCATTTATTTTAATACTCTCTCCTTTTCTTCTCTGAGTCTGTCCTTGTGAAGTTCAGATATTTAAAATGGAATTTAGTGATGTTTTCATGCCTCATTTTTTAATTTCTTGAATTTAGAGCCTTGGGAGAAGAGAATGTTTTCTGTAGGTTTTTATTCTTCTTAACCTTTTCTGTTTACTTGAAACCTTCCACGGAGGAATGAATTTAAAGTGACCCCATTTATTTAAATTTTAGTAGTTTATGCTAAGCACAGACTTCTCAAAAAGGGTTACATGGAGAATGAACGCGGTTCAGGACTCTGTGTCTTGTTGTTGGTGAAATGAAATGCACATTTCTCATCAGAGCGGTTCATTTCTAAAGGGCTGAGTGGATGGTTCTTGAATGATAATCCAGCTGTTTAAATTTAGGGCCCTGGAAAGATGGAAGAGAATTTAAGGGTGTTGTCTTTTAGTGGTTCCGTTTGTTCTCCTTTTACATAGCAATTCAGCAAGAGCCACAAATGCCCTGCTTTTCTTGAATTCTGAGTTGCCATGATGCTTACTGTTGCATTTTAATAATTTATTAGGGTGCTAATATTATATTACACCGTGTGCGCTTGGCACTTTCCTTTGGCCTTCCTTTCTTACACCCTCCTAGCCTTGACTTTTTAGCTTGATTTATAACTTACTTGACATAAAATATCATTAGCAAGTCTAATGGAAAATTCCACTGAAAGAGGAGAACCTGCCTTTGAGATAGGACGGTTAGCTATTAATTAAAGCTGGCACATGCCCTCCACGCCGCCTTCTTCAGTGACGACTGTGACAGAGCACGTTTAGCTCCAGACGCCTGGTGCTTCACAGGGCACGGCTGCTTGTCCTTTTGGATCAGCCTGGCCTCTTTCTCCATGTCCGTGTTGGGTGGCGTCCAAGACGGTTACTCCTCTGTGCCTCTTTTTTATAGGGTGTTACCGCTTCCAGTCCAGGCATCCACCTGGCTTTGGGGTGCAGAGGTGGTGGAACAAGGTACCTGCTCTCACGTGGCTCAGAGGGTGACTCTGAAGACTCTGGGCTGAGACATGAATGCTACAATTCTCACTGTGATGACAGCTGGGTCAGAGTGAGCTTGGGAGCAGAGGGCAGGGGAGAGGAGAGAATAAAGGATTTCTGCTCTGAAACTATAAAATGTAGATTTTTTTATGCTTAGTTTTCTTGTTGGAAGTGTGTGTGTGTGTGTGTGTGTGTGTGTGTACACATGCAACTATATCTGTCTGAGAGTTTTGTTCATTTACAAGAAATGGCATTGTACAATATGCACATTTTCATTGCTTTTAAAATATTATGTACTGAACATTTTCCATTTCCCATAAATATCAATCTAATCATTACATAGGTCTATCAAATTTTGTTTAAAGAAATTGTCTAGGTTATGGCTTTCTGCTTGGGTGAGCAGCTTTATATTCAGATGTTCGCATATAGACTCATTTATTTATTTGAGAATATAATGAGGATTCTTACAGAGGTAGAACACTAAGCATCAGAAGGTGCAGTGACCTCTAGTGGCCTTTGCAGCAGCCCCTGGGCCTAACACAGGAGCGGGACCTTCCAGCCACCAGATGAACTCCAGCCCCACGCCACTGGTTGGAGGCCTCCTGTGCCTTCCCATCTGTGTGTTTCCTTGAGGCAGCCCTTGATTTGAAGAATACCTGCCCTGGATGGACAAGGACCCTGGATAGGGACAGAGCAGGTGAGATGGTGCTTTAGGGACAGAGCAAGGAGGGGAGATTCTGTCCCTACTCTGAGATTCAGTCAAAGAACAGTGATGGAGCTGACAGAATTCATAGATTACTGGTCCCTACAGAAGGGCTTAACTGCTGAGCCTAGAAGGTCTTCAGCTTTGGGGAATGAAGGCCAGAGAGGTGCCAGGAAAATCTTCCTAGCTCACACAGATAAGATAATTGACTTAAACTGATTTTCCCAGTGAGAATTTCTTTGGTGACTTCTTGGCCACACATCAGCTTCACCCCTTTTGGGTGCTACAGCTGGGTGTCATGGTGCTCACCTATAATGTCAGAGCTGTGGGAGACCAAGACAGCACAATTAGGAGTTTGAGCCACACCTGGGCAATTTAGTAAGACCCTGTGTCAGGGAGAAAAAAAAAAAGGTCTGGGAACGTTGCTTAATGTGAAGGTTCCCAGGGTTCCCAGAAAGGATGACGGCTGCAAACACCCTTGCAGGTCATCGGAGCTGTTTTGCTATAGACCCTTCAGGCTGACAAGAGGTGAAGCCATTTGAATGTGACCTGAGCCATGCCTGGCCCACAATGCTGAAAGAATCTTCCCTTAATGATAGTTTCAGCAACTCCAAAGGATCCACCCTAGCACTCGTATTTGTCACCTATGTGGTACTTCGGCTGTAGCAGACTTTAAGTGATCTATGCCTATGAATTTAGGTACTCATAGTAGGAACATAGATAGCACAAAGCTGCTCAAAACAGACAAAGACAGTTGCTTCCTAGAGGGGAGATTGCTCAGGCTAGCAGAGCAAGGACTACTATAGTAGAAGCCAAGAACTTTGAGGGGACGTGTGGGGCGGACCCTTCAGCCAAACTCTTAAAAGCCTTTAATTTACTTCTACAAGTCGTTTTTAGCTTCCAGTGAATTATACCTGAGTTATTTTACCTACTGATCCTAGCACCAGACTCCATCCATCTATCCGTCCATCCATCCATCCATGCATTCGTGCATGCATCCATCCATCCATCCATCCATCCATCCATCCATCCATCCATCCAACCATGTATTCATCACTCCAGTTATCCAGTGAATGTCTTTAGTCATGCGTTCAACAGCTTGTTACTGAGTTTCTCCTTGGTGCCAGCATGGCACAGGATCATAGAGAAATATAGATGAACACGACAGTCCCAAGCCATTGGGAAGGTATTCGTGCAGTGATGAATAAAGTTTAACAACATATTCTGTGTTTGGATTTAAAGTAAGACTTGAACAAATACTGAGTAATGCTTTTAGAAGGAATACCTGTGCAGCATTGTTTCTGGTTCTTCTAGACCTCTTCCTGGATCAGATAGCAGAAAGTTAGATCAAGAAAGGGACTGTGAGGTCCTCCAGCTCGTCCCCCATTGTACAGAGAGAAGCCTGAGGATGGTCTTGGACTGAGCAATTTCTTCTCAGACAGTTCGGAGATACACTTGTGGCACACAGTGTGCAGAAGACTTGTTCTTCCCGAACTGATATTTATCATACATGGGCTCTAAGCAGTAGTTCTCCATATCACTGCAGTCTGCTCTTGCACAGGCAAAAGACAGAAACTCTGAAATTCATACTTAGGTTGACTTAAAAGTCTTTTTCATTTAATTCTTGGGCCAAAGAAAAAAATGGGGCTGAAGGCCCCTTCAAGCCCCTCTTTCTACATCTTAGTTCCCTTTCCCTTTTTTTCCACTCCTCTCCTTCTCCCTCCTGATTCTGCTCTGTCCCCTCTTTCCACCCTCCCTCTTACTCCTTTCCTCTACCTCTACTTCACCTTCTGTTTACCCTCCGTCAGGGAAGAGCAGGGCCAGAAAGTGCACATTGCCTAAAAGTGCTGTCATTGCCCTCGGAGAGGAGAACTGATGCGTTGTCCCTCAGAATTCCCAAGCTGATTCATCTGAGATAATCAGATTTTAATTATTCTTGTCCTGGGATCAAGAGATAGAGGAAGGGGGGAGGGAAGAATGTGGAAGGTGATAAAAGATGTGTTATGTACATGTATCAATTTCCCATGATAAGTGTGATCATTAAACATTGTAAACTAATGAAAATAAATCTCTAAAAAAAGCTTTGTCCCTGCCCTTGCGGACCTGGGTGGGTGTGGGTGGCTGTGGCTGCCAGGAGAAGGATCAGTGCTAGAAATAGCTTCGAAGCAGTTATGATGATGCTTTATTATGGCAGACCATTAACAGCTGCATCAAATCACCCACTCGAATTATAAGCCCTACTGCTGGGCCTGAGACTGGGAGAGAAGATGGGGTCTCGTGGTTAAGGCAGGATAAGTCAAGCCAAGTTGTCAGCCATTTGTTGATAAGAATCTCATAAAGCAAGAACACACACACACACACACACACACACACACACACACACACACACACATCCTTGGCTCTCCCCAGCTTCCGGTTCTGCTTCTGCAGATTCAACTAACTACAGATAGCAAATGTTTTTTTTTTTTTTCTTTTTTTATTACCTTTTTGTACTCTCTTTAAAAAATAAAAAAGATATTTGAAAGAAAATTGCATCTTCATTGAACATGTACAGATACTTTTCCTTTCATTACTTTCTAAACAATTTACATTCCATTTACATTGTTTTAAATATTATAAATCAGCCTGAAATGATTTAAGAAGGATAATGCATTAGTTTTATGAAAATGCCATGCTACGTTTACACCAGGAACTTGAGCACAGCAAGAGCTATTATCTTTAGGCAAGGGGTGGGGATCCTGGAACCCATTTGCCAAGGAAACTGAGAATGGTTGGTACAGTGTGTCTTATCTCAGCTATCTGTTTGTCATCTGTTCTTTTTTTCCCTTCAGGATATGTGGTGTTTTAGGAGAAATCTTAGATCAGTTTCTCAGAAACCAGAGGAACTCACCCCTGGGCTCTGATCTGTGACAAACAGAAGATGGCTCAGTTCTTTCCAGAAATCATTTTCCTTCAAGCAAGAATGTCCCTGCTGCTTGGTCCTGCACTATTCTTGCTGCAGTGAAGAATGCTGAGGAATGAATGGTGTGCCACACTTCACAGTGGGACTCAGGGAGTGTCCTTGCCCTGAGTCTAAGTGGAAATGAGTTATTGTTCCTATCTTGATTGACTTATTTACTAGTGATAAGAAGATCATATCTCACCCGGGATGATGGTGCACGTCTTTCATCTCAGCACTTGGGAGGCTGTGGCAGGAAGATCACAAGTTCAAGTTCAGCCTGAACAACTTAGTAACCTACTGAGACTTTGCTTCAATATAAAAACTTATTTTTTTCCCTCATGAATTAAGCGTTGTCTTTCATTGAAAAGCTAATAAACTGCCTAGCTGCATTTCTCCTCCAAACCACAAACTTGGTAGTTGCTGAGTCTCTAGGCAACATATTCAAAGCTCAGATTAAAAATTTAAAACAAGTCAAACAAGTCCTCTGGTTCAACTAAGGCAGTCCGGCTGCCTGCAGGCTGCTCTACACCAGTGGTGCTGCTCGGCTCCAGGAGGCTGGAATGCATCCTAAACAGCCCCACTCGGAGCAGTTACTTCAAGCAGCCTTTTTCCAATTTCCAACTTCTGAATAAAGATAACAGTTTTTTAACTCTACTGCAGAAAACTTTTGTAAGTTGTTTTATTTACAATGCCAACTTTGAAAAGCTCATTAAAGTTAACTGGGCAATAACCTAGGCAAAAATCACTTTACAAAAAGAGGGAAAGCTCGGAATGTCAACTTTGTACAGAGAACTCACTGTTCAGTTTTATTCAGGGTAAAGAAAACCAGCAACTTTTGCTCAGACTAGAAGAAATACAGCCATTGGTTTGGAATCTGTAACTCAAACTACACATGCAATGAGGACAGTATTTTGCTAATACAGTTGTTTTGCTGCTGCATTTGTCTATTGCTTGTCTAATATTAATAATGATAAACAGAGCAGTGTAGCTAGTATTTGGAAAGATCCTTACAGTGTTACAGTGTCAGACACAACATTTCACTTCTCTTCATACTACTGGTTCTTCTTGTGTACCTGGGCTTCCTCCTCTTCAGTAAAGTCATTTTTGATATTAAAAGTCTTGCAAATCTCCTCAGGAGTTTTCCCCCTTGATCATATTGGCAACAGTCTTGCACGTAACATCAAGCCAATCTTTGATGTCCAGGTAGTTTGCTGCCAGAATAAGTTCAAAAAAGTGTTCCTTGGTCCACAAACTCTCAGGAATTCTTGGTCCCGATCAGGGATGTCATCTGTTCACTTTTCTTTGTCCTCATCATCCTCAGGAGGCTGAGTGTCATCCTTGTGGTGGGGACACCACCGAATGACCTTTTTAAATATTGCTGCATTAACATTTGGTAGAGGAACTGGGTCCTCATCTTCTTCATCATCCATTCCCAAATTTTCCAACATGGTCTTGATTATTACAGACTGGCAATTTCAATATCAACTTCAAATATCTCTCCATCAGAACTCTGCAGACTTAATTGAAGATACGGTGTTTGGTCTCTAAAAGACTGTGGGCCCAAGGCAGATGAGAGCAGAAAGATGTTCCCACTGGTTGGAGAAAGGTGGCGATGGACAAAGCCACTTCAATATAAAAAATTAAAAGGGATGGGATACAGTTCTGGGGGCTGAGAATACCTGAGGGAGGTTGATGGGGAATAAAGAAAGACAAAAGAGAGTATTTTTAAGATCCTGGAAGGAGTTCACCTGTTAGTGGATTGACTTTCTAATCTCTCTGTGTTGTCCATTATTAGGAGTCAGTGAGCAGCTCAGGGGGTGATTGCGTTACTTGCAACAGCAACTGTTGTAAGAATAAGATACTAAAATGGGGGTCAAGTTTAACACTTGAAAGAGAACAGATAATACCCTTTCCCTGGCTGTCTGTGTTTTGTATAGCAAGGTCTCCCCAAGGTCTTCCAGCACATATTGTGTCCTCTTAAGAGGCTGTGAAAACCCTCACAGCCAGGGAGCATGCAGCTCACACCCTCCTGTCCCTTTGTAAGTCATATCTGTTTCCTCTGGACCACAGAACCACAGTCATGTAGTTTGGTCCATAACATAGTAAACTATTATTTCATATTTCCTGGTCCCCAACAAACAAAGCAAAACAAAACAAAAAGGTCCACCTTTTTGTTTTTGTAATTGTTGCAGTTGAAACAGCATAATTTAAGGCTTAATAGCATTTAGGCCTCATTGGTTTTAGTGTCCCCTATAGCAGCCTACAAACAGACATTTGGTAGAGGAACTACCAAAGACACGAGCGTATTAACATAATCAGTCCAGTGTAAAATCTGAAATGGGCCTTGAGGTAATTTTGTGAGTTAAGCAGTATTAGCAGTGTCAAAAATCTCAGGAATATTACAATCTGAATTTGCTCATCAAAACTTCACATTTGCTGAGAAAGAGATCCTTGAATGTTGACTTTGTATCCAACTACACTACTGAATTTTTTTTTTTCTTTTCTCTTCCTTTTTTGTGTTTTAGGGAAGGGTCTACAGGGTGTTCAGGGTCTCACTACTAGATCGGACTCCTAGTGATCCACCTGTTTACAGCTGCCCAAGAACTGGGATTACAGGTTTGTGCCACCATGCCTAGTCTCAATCGCTGTTTCAGGGTGTCCCAGGGGTGGGGCCAGCAAGGCAGGCCTGGGGATCAAACACCCTGGTCCCTTTGCCTACTTGCAGGTGCTCCAGTGAGCTATTTGGCCAGCCCTACACTACTGAAGTTGCTTATTAAATCTAGCAGCTTTTTTAAGTGGAATTTTTGAGTTCTTCTAAATAGTGTATCCTGTCATCTGCAAATAATGACAATTTAACTTTCTCCTTTGCTATTGTTATTCTTTTTATTTCTTTCTCTTATCTAATTGCCCTGGCTAAATTTTTTGGGATTAGTTGAGTAAGAGCACAGATGGCAAACATCCTCGGCTTGTTCCTGGTTTTAGAGAGAAGCTCTCAGTTTTTGTCCACTTAGTAAAATATTTGCTGTTGATTTGTCATAGATGAATTTGATCAGATTGAGATAAAGATCATCTCCAGTTTTCTGTAGGTTTTTTTAAAATTATGAATGAGTGCTTTGTTAAAAGCTTTTCTGACATCTATTATGATCACAACATTTTATCTCTGGCTCTGTTAATATGGTATATTACATTTATTGGTTCACATATGTTGAATCATTCCTGTATTCTTGGGATAAATCCTACTTGGTCCTTCTTGATGATTTGCTGCATTCTGTTCGTCATTGTCTTATTATTTATTTATTTATCTTTTTGAGACAGAGTCTCACTATGTAGGTCAGGCTGGCCTTGAGCTCACTTTGTAGCCCAGTGTGGTCACTGGCATTTCTTAGTTGGGTCTTTTTCTGGTTTGGCAATCAGGGTAATGCTTGTTTCTAGGAATGAATTTAGGAGTATTGTTTCCCTTTCAATGTCATTAAAGGGTTTGAGAAGTAGTGGTGCTAGGTCTTCTCTAAAGTTCTTATAGAATTCAGCAGTGAATCCATTAGAGCCTGGAGTTTTGTTGGTAGGTTTTTAACTACCTTTAACTATCTTCAATTTTATTGATTGATATTGGTTTATTAAAGATTTTTAGGGGGCCGGGGAGGCGGCTCAGTGGAATAAGTGCTTCCCTGGCAAGCGCAAGGGCCTGAGTTCAATCCCCGGTTCCACCAAAAAAAAAAAAAAAAAAGATTTTTATATCTTCTTGATTCAGTTTTGTTAATTCATATGTATTGAGGAATCTGTCTACTTCTTCATTTTCCATCTTATTTTGTTTTTGTTTTTTGTTTTTGGAGGAACCAGGGATTGAACTCAGGACTTTGTGCTTGCGAGGGAAGCACTTATTCTACTGAGCCATTTCCCCAGCCCCTCATTTTCCATCTTATGAGAATACAAAGTTTCAAGGTAGGTATAGGTGTTCTTCTGGATTTCTACAGGTGTACTGTGATTTCACATTTTTCATTCCTAATTTTGTGGATTTAAATCATTTATTTTATTTTAATTAATTTATTTTTTAAAAGGTTGGCTAAAGATTTGTTAATTTTATTTACTCCTTCTAAGTCAACTCTTGAATTCATTGATTCTTTGTATTTTTTTAAATTCTCCAGTGCATCAACTTCTGCTTTCATTTTTATAATTTCCTCCTTCATATGAGCTTTTGGCTTAGCCTGCTCTTTTTTTCTAGAAGGTTGAGGTTCACCATTAAACTGTTTACTTGTGCTTTCTGTCTTCTTGATATATGTATTCACTTCTACAAATTTCCCTCTTAGCATTGTTCTCATCATAACCTGTAAATTCTAATATGTTGCACTGTCATTACCATTTACTTGTAGAAAATGTCTAATTTTTTCTGTGATCCACTGGTTGTTCAGGACAGTGCTATTTAATTTCCATGTGTTTATGAAATTCGTGTGGTTTCTTTTGCTATTGGTTTCCAGTTTCATTACATATGGTCTGATAATATTCATGGAATAACTTCAGTTTATTTGCACTTACTTAAGCATGTGCTATGAGCTAGTGTGTATATGGTCTATTTTAGAGAATGTCCCATGTGCAGCTGAGAAGAATGTATATTCTAATGTTGTGGGGTGAAATACTCTGTAGACATCTACTAAGCCCATTTATTCAAAAGTTTGGTTCAGGGTCAGGGATATAGCTTGGCAGTCTAAGTGCCTGCCTGGCAAGCACAAGGACCAGAGTTCAATCCCCTATACCACGTCCTGTGCTAGACTCATGCTGAGCCAGCCACCGAGACTGGGCATGGTGGTGCATGCCTATAATCCCAGCAGAAGGGAGGCTGAGACAGTAGGATTGCTGCAAGTCTGAGCTGTGTCGTGAGATCCTGTACCAAATTAAAAAGAAAAAAAGAAGTTTGGCTCAGTTCTAATACTTCATTGTTGATTTTGTTTGGTCTAGTTTATCTGTCTTTCTGTGACAGTGGGTATTGAGATTCGTCAATACAATTGTATTAGTGCTTATTTGATTTTTCACGTTTGTCAGTATTTGTTTTATATAGTTGTGTGCACTGGTATTTGATGATTAGATATTTGTGATGGTTATTGTAATTGTTCTTTTTTGGTTTTGAGTTTAGTGCAAGATCCTAACTTTTGAGGATTAAAAGTTGCTTTCTGTTTGGCCCAGCCCCTGGTTCTTTGGCACTGTGCCACAGTATTTTCTGTAACCTTTGGTCAGTGTCAATCTTGAAATACCAGAAAGAACAGCTGTTTAGAATAATTATGTCACTTTTGGCTATAGTGGTATCATCAGCAATGACAATAACATCAGACACAGCCTAGAAAAGGGCACATTGAAGTAACCATTAATTTGCTGCCTTTAAACATATGAACTATATTTGTGGTTGTATAATAAAATCTAAAATATACCAGAAAATTATATATAGTCTACAAATCCTTAATATGTCAATTTTGCCTCAGGGGTTAAAATTTAAAAATGGTTAGGGAGAAAATAGAGAAGTGGAAGAAGAGGAAGAGATTAGAAGTAAGGCTAGAGGATAAACAGGGAATCATATTAACGTTGGGAATTTGGTGAAGAAGACTGGAGGGAAAGAGAAAAAGAAGAGATAAAAAGAACAGAACAGAATGACAACCATAAAGACAACATGTTCACACTCATATAAAAATAAGACTGAACAATGAAGGAGAAAACTAAAATAAAAAACAAAACCATTACCACTACTGTCACAAGAACCAACTGGAGAGGGTGAGAGTGGGAGGAGAGAAAGAAAAGGATTAAAGTCCACTTCTGGGTATATTTCTCTTGTCATTAGTGGACACTATCTGGAGACAGAGTCCCAATCTGTGTTGACCATTTATTCTGGCAAGCCAGGAGTAGTGTTTTGGAGGGGTAGTGGATAATCTCAGCAAACTTGCACCTTCTGGCTGAGACCAGACTCATTCAGTCTGTAGTCGTCAACATATATTCTGCTGCCCTGAGCTGCTAGAGAGAGCCAGCAGCCACTCTGAGTTCAGTTCTGAGCACAGTCACCCCTTTCCAAGATGGCTTCAGGCCAACTGTCCTCTAGTACAGGGAAAACTGAGCCCTCAACACTCAGCACAAGTTAGGGCAGTCCTTCTGGTCTAATGCTCCATTCTGCTCTGTGGAAGCCTCTGGGTTTGCCAGCAGTCCCCGTATGTCCACAGATTTGAATCTGATTAACATGGATCTCCTCTTAAGCAATGAGTCTTGTCTCAGGGAGAAGGCACTGCTGGCTGCCTTCTTCTTCACTGATGTTTCTCTCTTCATTGGGCTTCAATTTACACTTCAGATCTCTCCGGGGTCCAGGAGACCCACTTCCTTCCTTCTTGTCCTCCTCATGTTGCTATTTTTCAGCATCTGGGTGCTGACTCTCCCAGAGTCTCTTTCTCTGATGCTTACCATCCTGCTATCTTTGTGTAACCCTTAGATTGCTTTTCTGTAGCTTCTCTTTTAGCTAAAATTTTATAGAGCTTTTTACAAGCTATTCTTTGACTCTTATAGTTAGAGCTTTGTGGCCTGTATATTGTATGTAGTTTTTATTTAATCTAGTTTTGAATTATCTCTGCTACAAAATCAGGCCTGTGGTCATTGCTAATGGTCAAGGGTAGCCTATATCTAGGGATGATTTTTCACAGTAGAATCTTACAAACATTGGTCTCTTATGTTGGGTAGGAAATGCCTTGGGCAGTAGTAGGTACAGATGCATACTAAGTCCATCTGCATATCTAGGTGGAGGTCAGGACCCATGATGCAGATACTGAGGTATGATTTGACTGTGGGTGCCATCGCTGAAGCTTGAGCTTGCCAAATCTAGTGTGGGGGCAGGTCTGGCTCTGATTAACATGGATCTTCCAAGAGTAGAGTATGGGTCAAATTTTTCTGGCTTTTAAACTATTAAAATAATAAAAGTAGAATACCCTCTGATGAGTTTTCAAGAATAAATGATTACTATAACAGGTTATTTAATTTACTATCTGTTTTGCTAAGTTGTCACCAGTTTCTGTATAATTGGTGAATGGGATTGGTGAATGAGTAAAATAATTTAATAAATAGTTAATGTTGTATCCTTTTATTTTACTCTAGTCTTTTTTTTTTTTTTCTTTCAGATATACTTTTAAGCTAAGACACCAAGCAAAAACTAAGGAAATAAAAGGAACCTAAAACCAGATTTTCAGGGCTGGCCAAATAGCTCAGTGGATTAAAGCACCTGCAAGCTGGCTCAGGGGCCGGGGGTTTGATCCCTGGGCCTGCCAGTGGTGTTGTGCACCTGTAATCCCAACACTTGGGAGGCTGTAAACAGGTGGATCACAAGGAGTCCGATCTAGTAGTGAGACCCTGAACACCATGTAGACCCTTCCTTATAATACAAAAAAAAAAAAAAAAAAAAAAAAATCAGGTCTTCAAATCACTGTATCATAGAGTAGTAAATCAATATTTAAAAAATTATGCATTTTTTATTTTATTGAGAGACAAATATCAATGAGACAATTTCAGAGCTGATTAATAGGACATTTTCAACAATTAATACATCTTACATTGTCATCCTCCTAGTGGCCATCCATCATACAAGAAGCAGACAGGACACCCTGTCCAAATACCACTACTACATATCTCTCCTCTCACAGAATCAAGGAAAAGCAGCTGAACATCCATCCCAACACAAATACAAAATGGTTCCTCCTCTGTATCCCCTTTTTTTGTTTAGTCTTCTCAGAGATGGGTATTCTATTGGCATTTAAATACTATAGGTGCTTGAATTCAGCAAAAGACTCCAAGAGAGTCCAGCAGTCCACAATAATAGTGGGTTACCCACAGAATTTGTTGACTAGAGCCTTTTACAGCTCAGCATATCAAATGGCTTTATTTATTATATCTCATTTTTATACTTTTCTGCTGGATGGAAGATAGCAATTTGTAATAGAATGGTCACACTTGGAATGCCTGTCATTCTGGTCTGCTAAATACATATTTCTTGTCCTGACATACCAATTATTACCATACTGTGTCACAAGTAAAAGTTTTTTTTTTTTTATGGGTAATAAATGAAAAAAAAAAGACACAAGAAGAAAGAATGTCACAGGATAGTCCTGCCACAATGCTGTATATGGTTAGATTTCTAAATTTCTGTGTAAAAATATATGCATGTTCTTATTTTTAAAAATTTTTTTCCCTCATATTCTGTAAGGACTTAAAGTTCAATACATCAATACTTGATGGAAAATAGCTGTTCCACATTATGCCTAAGATATTTGATATTTAGACAGATAGTGAGGGTAAACTGAACTGCATTATGTTGCAGGGTAATAATCAGCTTCTCTTCTGGAGGGTTAACAACCTAAATTTGCAGATCAAAAATTGGAGAAAAGGAAGGGCTGCAAGGTCAGCCAACATTTTGGCCCTAGCCTTTCAAGGTCAGTGAAGACTCAGTACATAGGAGAACCTGTACTGTAACATTATATAAGTCAGTTGTGTCCCAAAATTTCTGATCAAGAAGATTATGGAGCCACAGAGGAATGCAATCGATGATGTATAGTGTGTCTAAGGAGAGTCATATGGAGAGAAAACATTCTCTCAGGCTTCCACAGAGAGCAAATTGGTCAAGCAATGGCTGTGACTCATCCACATGGCTGAGACTGACAAGGGATCTACAGAGTGAGGTACAGGGTTACAGGATAAATCTTGAGGGAACTTGACTGACCTTATCAGATACAAAAGTTACATTTCTTATTATATAGTTCTTGCTTTTCTTGGTCTTAACCATCCAGCAGAAAATTATGCATTTAAAAATATAAATTTTAGCCGGGTGTGGTGGCGCATGCCTGTATCCCAGCACTTGGGAGGCTGAGGCAGGAGGATTGTTGTGAGTTCAAGACCAGCCTGAGCTACAAAGTGAGCTTAAGGCCAGCCTGAACTGCATAGTAAGACCCTGTCTCAAAAAGACAAAAAAAAAAAAAAAAAAAAAAC